>OMPJ01029277.1:2573-21732 GCA_900312935.1 Carapus acus
TGGAATTACCGCCGGCGCCACCCGCTCCTCCTCCTCCTCCAGCTCCGCCTCCGGCGCTCGCCGCCGCCCTCTCTCCCCTCTCCGCGCCTTCCTCGGGCTCCACCTCTTCATCAGTCCACTCCTCCGTGTCGCTGAGCTCGCCCCGGCGGGTGAAGAACAGGTCGGGCACGAAGTGCTGGACGATGCGCTTGATGTGGTCCTTGTCGTCCTTGTGGATGGTGGGCTGCCGCTTGACGTGGTAGATGATGAGCGAGGCCGCGTCCTCCAGGATCTGCTTGTCCTCGTAGGTGAACACCATGTGAGGCTCGCTGGACGAGGCCACGCTGGAGCCGTTCCGGCCCTGCTGGCCCACGCCGCCCTCCTCTGTGCTCTGCTCCTGGCGCTGAGGACGGGGAACACGGGAGGAAAATAAACACCCGTCAGTGATCTTATAAATGAAAAGGCTGTCATCGCTTGTCCCAAACTCTCACTGAGGCATCACTGACCTCGTCGTAGACGCTCTCAATCTCGTTGAGGAGGCTCTTGGAGCGCAGCGCCTTCATGTCGTTCTGCTTGAAGTTCACCCCTTGGTGGTCCAAGGACTTCAGGTAGGCCTTCTCGTACTGCTCCCTCCAGATCTTGTTGAAGCCCTGCTGGGCCTCCCTCCACTCCTCCTCCTTGGCTTTCAATCTGAAAAGCAGGGGGAGATACTTCACGCTGCTGCCCACGCGCCTCCATCTCTTTTTGTTTTGATTTAAGAGGGAGAGGCGGGTGGGCGTGGAGCGGGGACGGCCGACTGACCTCTTGAGCACCACGGGCACGGCGGTGGCGGGACTCCTCTTCAGCCCCTCGATGATCTCGGGGGCCTTGTCTCCGTAGATCCTGTAAACGGCGCGCCGCTGGATGACCTCCGAGGTTCCGCCCAGGCAGTCGTCTAATCGGAAGCGATCTTGGTCCTCCGGCGACAGGCGGGCCAGCTTCTTCTGGACGCTCTCGAGCACCCGGATGGTGGCCAAGTTTGTCTCCAGGACCACGTCCAGCTAGGGGTGGGGTTATGGACACGCAGCAATTTAGACAAAACTAGCAGAGGCGAGGACTAATATTTCCACTGCTGTGATGTAAATTAAATCAGCAAAAGAAACAACACAATTTTCTTTGCAGTAAGATGCGTACCTCAAACCTTTCATCCTCACAGCGGTGCAGCTGCTCCTCGTACGGAGTCTTCTTCGAGCTGACGAAGGTGGAGTCCTCGGACCAGGAGGGGAATGACACCCAGGTGTCATTCAGCACCTACACACACACACACATGAGCACACACACACACACACACACACACAAATCCTCAGTCTTCCACATTTCCAGCATTACAGACAGAGGTGGATGATGTCATGCGCTGGCTTTGGGCCGGTGCCGGTGCCAGGCCGTGGTACCTCTTTGCACAGCGCCGTGCGCCCGCTGCACTTGGGCTGCTGGTAGGTCTTGGGCAGCGCCCTGTAGCTGGACCCCAGGCGCTTGCAGGAGGCGTAATCCACTTCGCGGCCCCCTCCCCCCTCCACGTAGCGATCCGACAGCCCCGACACGGCATGAGAGAGCTCTTTGTCGCCCAGGAAGGACTTGAACTGCGTGTACAGTTCGGGAAATTTGCTGGGGAGTAAAAGGGGGAGAGAGACGGAAGAAATATTGAAATCTGTCTCACCTCGAAAGGAATCCGGCCAGGTTGTGAACCGGGTGGACATAAAGCAGCACCGTGACTTTTTGAGGACTTTTGAGCGTTTCGTATACAGTGATAGCTGGGACCGAGTCGCAAAATTGCTAGAATCCAACAATCATTCTGTCATTGCTCTGCTTGTATTGATGGACGCTGAACCTGGTCCAAAACAGAAAGCCTCTATTATTCATCCGGCACACAGTCTCTGCTCTTCCACTCACCCCAGGAAAGGAGTCACAAGCTGGAGGAGCTCCGCTCCCGAAACAACTTCCTGATTAAACAAGGCGATGCAGCGGAGGAAGTTCTCATATACTTCCTGGCTCTTAAACAAGCGTCGGACCTGAGGGGCAAACCCACGTTCAGGGCAACGTTTGGACAGATTCAAGGCAAGTGTGCGTGGCTGCAGCGTGGCGTGACACCTCACCTTATCGAAGAAGGAGAACTCTCGGAGCACTCCGTGCTTCCCAACTGAGGCAAACGACTGATCTTTGGTACACGAATACTTCATTTTTTTCTAGAATGAAAGCAGAGTCCATAGAAATCCGCGACATTAGGAGCTGCTAGCCGATGCCAGATTCCATATTCTAGCTCTGTCCCCAGCTGTACCTTGAGCAGCGGGGACATGTGTTGCAGCAGCATGGGTCGGGGCCTTTTCTTGTTCTGTTTTGATATCGTGTCCTCTTCCTCCGGCCTCTTCAGCTGCTCCTTCCCTCCGGTCAGCGAGCTCCCCGTGAACTGCAGTGGAGGAAGTGCACACGAGAGTCGGCAATCAGTGGCTTCATCGACAAATGACGACATTGAGTGCAACCACGACAATACAAAAATAAGACACTTGAGAGGCACGATGGAAGAGCTCAGATTTGCGACATATTTCAAAGTCTGTCCACGTTACTGTCTGTCTGACTGACCAATGATCGCTTGGCGTCGGGTAAGAATTGTCCAAACTCGGCCAGCAAGTCCTCCTGGCCCTTGAATAGACTGGCAACCTTCGAAAACACTTCATCTTCCGTCATCCCGCTGCTGCTGCGGCTGCTGCCTCGGCTCTCCTTCACCTCCAGCTGCTCCTTCTGCGGGGGGGAAAGAGGAGGAGGCGGGCTTAGTTGCGCTGAGGATACAAACTCAATTACACAAAGCTGACCGCAGGTGCAACGTGCTGGCTCGGTCCACAGGTTGGCAAAATGCACGAGGGCTTGTTCTGGAAGCGCCGCTCTGAGAGTTTGGCAGATAGCGCCGACGTCTTTGGCTGGGTCAGCAATTTTATAAATCACTGAAATTTAAAAAGGGCCACGTGCTTTCCGAAACCCAGGGAAAAAAAATTCTGCTGAATTACTTCGGATAGAGCAACAAATGCATCAGTTGTCAAGCTGAGTATTTTCATTGACTAAACAGTAATTTCCTGCTTATGCCTCTCCACAGATTTGGCAGCATTTATGCGCCGTACCTGGTACGTGTGAAGAATCTCTAGGAAGGCTCTGTAGATCTCTGGGTGGTCTAGGAAACGGTTCTTGATCTTGTTCACGTAGCTGATGGCGCTGTCAAACTCCACTGGACTCGTCTCCGACGCCGGCGGCGACACGGAGGAGGTCGTTGCTTGGTTCTGGCTCTCCTTGCCGACCAGGGGGAGGGAGAGTCTGCTGGGAGGTTCGGTCGGCCCAGACGCGGTCGGCGAGGACACCGCGTCTGCCGGAGCTGCTTTGACCTCGCCGCTCGGGGCGGGTCCGGCTTCGGCGTGGGAGGTGGACGTGCTACCCGAGGTGGTGGTCGCCGCGTGCGTGGCTGAACTCTTCCCCGGCTGGCCCGGTGAGACCTGAAGGCAAGAAGGGGTGGCATCGAAGTTGTGGCATCGTGGGATTGATAGGAAGCTACTCCGGCCATGACTTAGCATCCAGATGCTACATTACTATGAATGAGATCATTGACAATCAAGTGAATAAGCAGACAAGGAGTTCTACCGGGTGCTAATTATGCCACTGAAATATGGTGTAATGAAGTAAATTTGCTTCAATGCAAAATATTGTTTCCTTATTATGCAGTTGTGCATCTACCTCCATGTACTACAATCACTTGTGCAGAGCAAATATACAGGCGTATGTCGACATGAAATATATCTGTTGATGTAACCATATTGTCGTATCGATGCTGTTAGAAGCTGGGATACATTTCGGATTGAAATTGTTTTGACATTGGACGTCTATATCTTGTGCCTGCAAGTCTGACACAATATGGGAAAAAGCTGAGGGTGGCAAGAAACTGTGCAAGTGTCAATAATAAACTGATTCAACAGCAACTGCACTGCAACCAGCCGATTCTATGGCTCAACACAACTTCTCAGTGTCCTCTGAATGTTGGCGACACTTGCCGAAAAGGCGGCAGAGTTGAAGACATCAATACTGTCTTAAAAATGTAACAGATTAAGCTGTGAGAAAGCAGTCTGACCTGGGATGAGAAAGGAGACTGGAGGAAAGCAATGCCATTCTTGGGAACCTCTATCCGATATCCTGGTGGAAGGAAGGCGTTGAAGCCCAGGACCAGGTCTGGGTGTC
Organism: Carapus acus; assembly: GCA_900312935.1. Classification (NCBI taxonomy): domain Eukaryota; kingdom Metazoa; phylum Chordata; class Actinopteri; order Ophidiiformes; family Carapidae; genus Carapus; species Carapus acus. Next base: position 6,804 of record OMPJ01029277.1, read on the forward strand.
CGTGGAAGAGCTGCGACACACGGTTTATAACCCCCGGTGTATCAATACTATTAAGAGAACAAACACAAAGTATTAGTTAAATGCCTCACAGATGAACTGCTGCAAATAAAATCGATGTCATGGAAGAGTTAATCAGTCAAACATCACAGTCAAACATCGAATTTGCTATTGTGTGTATAAAGATAAATATGGGACAAACTGAGTGACATTAAACATGAATGTCATGTTGTCCTGTCTGCATGCACCTACAAAATTGCATGTTTCCAACACGTAACTTCAACCTGCACTGAACAATTCGAAAGAGTGATTTTAGAAATCATCTCATCTCGTCCAAATGTATAACAAAACCTTGGTGCCAGCGTCTGGATCGTCAGCATGCTACTACTACCCAGACAGTGACAGGCAGTATAATGTTTAATGTGAGTGTTAATTAAACCTGTATGGTGCATGTCTGCATCTCAACGTTACCTCTGTGACTTGAACTCTTTCATGATATCCAGGAACTTGTTGTATATCCCAGGATCATTCGCAAAGCGAATTTTGACTTGATCGAGATATGACAAGGCATCTTCCACCTAAACGGAGCGTAAGCCAGAAAGAAAAAAAAAACAATGCAACAAACGCGATCAGCTTCACATTTTCCTATGATGTTCCGTTTAATGCAGCAAATCCGACCGAGCCACCAGCCCCCCCAAAATACATTAAAGAGGATAAATAACGTGTTGAGCAGGACAATGGCCTGACCACCGGTGCTACGATTCATCGGCAAAAAATTGTCCCCCATTCATAATTAGCTTCAATCACCGCCAGAAGACCGCAGAAACATCATCGCCGCCAAAAAAAGGGGGGATCAACCTCGTTTGGTCTGACGGCACTTGAACGCATTCTACGGAGCTACGGGCTGCTGTTTGGTTGACAAACCAAGTGTTCTACCGACAAACGCTTTAGTTAGCAATACTACCCGTGCGAACACAGAAATAAATAAATAAATAAATAAATGAGCAAGAGTGGGTAGTGGGGGGAGGAAAAAAAACCCACGAAGCAGCTTTTGTTCACTGGACCCCTTCGGCTTTATTCATAGCATCCAAAAAAGACACTATGTCCACACAAAGCACTGTCACAAACATCTGAGGAGGCTTCGGCTAACGTTAGCTAACGACCACTTCACTGACAATAATAACTCCACCACAACACACACACACACGCACGCACGCGCACATACACACACACTCGCACACACACACTCGCACACACACAAACACACACGGTTTAATACAAGCCCAATACGCGAAGTCAGGACTGGTCCCCGGCCAACAGTGTCGTGCTGGCGTCAAAACGCCTTTTTCCCGAGCACTGCCACAAGCAAAGACAATGTCAGTGGGGCTGCTAATCAATTGAAATAGCCGTCTTCGGCTAGCCTAGGCTGGCGTCCTCCACTTTGTTCGGGGGAGGCTGAAAAACGAACAAGGAGGAACTTCCAGCCGCCGAGGTTTGAGTTAACGTTAGCGCATTATTGACACCCAACACACCAAAGCACCGAAAAACTGAGCCGGTCTACCACCGCCGAGGCGTTCGCAGGCGGGATACGGTGCCTAACGTACATCCTGCAAACGCAGTTAATGGTTCTGTTCGGCGATGAATTACTTTTAATAGGCCAGCGAGCTAACTAACGCTAGCCGACGGTTCCTTTCACTACTCTGAGCGTTAACAGAGGAGTAAAATAATAGCCGCAAATCCCCCCATGCAGCAGCCAACAAAATGGTTCTGACTCCGGGAGACTTTTCCCCCCTTTTCCCCGTGTCCGTTGCCTTACCTTCAGTTTCTGGAAGTGCTGCTGTTGCACTTGCTTTTGTGTAATAACGTAAGGCTTCTCCTGAATTTGGTTTATTTGCTTGGCGGTGCTGTGCGCCTGAATCTTCGCCATTATATCCCACGGCGACAGAGGGCTCGAAAGCCGCTGCCACAACTTGAGAGGGAAGCTTCAGCGGACCTCCAGTTGTTGGCTAGCCGACAAACCTTTCGTCTCGATCGGGAAGCCAGCCTGCCAGCAACCCTACTTTGGCTGGCTGGACAGTCCGGGTACACCGCGAAAAGGACGGGGGGGAAGAAATCCAACGGAGCAGCAGGCTGGTGACAATTAAAATGTTCCGCCGGAGAATTTAATGAAATATCCGCGGGCCAACTCGGCGAGCTAAGAGAGGGAGAGTGGGAAAATAAGCGGAGACAATGGTTGTCGTTTATCTTATTTTAAAATAACTATCGCCTGTCTCTTTAAATTCGGCGGCAGCGGTCTGCCTTGGCGTCCGGAAGCCCGGAGTAGGATTGAGAAAAAGAGTGAAAAAAAAAAAGATAGAATCACGCATGCGCACAAAAGGAGCAGAGTCAAATTGCTCCACACCCCCTTCGCTGCTACACTCAACGATGTAGTGAATGCTTCTCCATTGGAGGAATAACAATAATAAAAAAAAACACCTCTAACTCCTCTGTGTCCGCACCGACCTCACCTACCACCGCGGGAACTCAAGCCGTGACGGACATTCACCTTAGAATAATGCTACATCGATTCTGCTGCCTTCCAAAGTAACTAGCAAGCAAAGCAGCCTGACAGGTTCTGTGTCAGTGAGCCTCCACACAAGACAAAAACAGGTAACTTGATTTCAAATTATTTATTGATGACCATTAACATTCGGGGATGTGGATGGAGACGCAAATAAGTACAACAAACGCAACACCATAAATTCATCTGTCTTGACCGCCATCTGTCACAAGCATATTTTTCAGCTCCTGCAGTCTGGCCTCATTCATAGAAATTCCAAAGCGGCAGATTCCTATGAGGGTCCAGCAGCAAGTTTCCACCTTTGCAGCCACTGACGAAAAGAAAGTCCTCCTTTGCAGGCCTCTGGGAGCACATACTGGGCTGGCTGATCCCACCTGTGTGCAGGAATATGAACAGTCAAGTTCGAGCAAATAGAGGCAGTCAAAGAATTGAGACCAATTGGCAGTTGAGACAAAAAGGGGGTGGCAGACGTGGCAGAGAAACCGAGACACAGGCCGCACACAAGGCTTCCTGTTGTAAACGTCAGGATGCTTCATATTCAAAAAATGCTACCGTGTTGCTGGTGCATCTATTTATGAGCTGGTGAATCTGCAATGTGTCAGCAACTTCTGTCAAAATCTATCTCACCAGTAAGAGATGGCAGCTTTGACTTGATCCGAGTAGGCGATGCCCTGTGCGCAACACTGGGTGAGGGCTCGCACTCTTGGTACCAAGGCCTTCAGAAGTTTCTGGTCCTCCTCACCCACTCTGCGCAGCAAAGCTAGGAAACAAAAAGAGAATGAAAGCAGCGCCAGTACCACCTGTGCGTACCATTTTGCACAGTAGATGTAAATTTTCTGTTAACAGCTGCAGACAATTATTTGCTTTTCAACTTTAGCCTGCAGGTCGCGTGTTAGCCTTCAACTAGACGCCTTTTCTTACATTTCTGGTCCGGCTCATGGAGCAACAGCTCTTCCTTCTGTATCTCCTGCAAAGTGGCAGAGTGGTGCTGGAGCAACTGATGGAGGACTCGCAGCTCAAGCTGTTGAGAGCGTGCCTGGGAACACAACTCCTCTGGTGCCTGAAGGGGAGGGTGGTGCAGGAATAATTACGCAAAGGTGTGTGTTGTGTAGAGAGAGACAAAGCCAACAAGGAAAGGACATGGTGAACACAACCCCAGCCAGTGCAATAGTAGACCGTACAAGCTGGTGGTGCAACACTGGAGGAATACATTCAATATGGTCCAATATGGTTTAAAACTGAGACTCACCCTATAGAGTGGGAATTCCATGCTCTGGCACAAGCCTTTGAGGGATGGGGACTCCAGGCGATGGATGGACAGCCACATTGCGGGGATCCTGCTTATTCTGCACTCAAATAAAATGTGGCATTTGTGAAACAATGCACATCTCACTGTGGTTACAAATATGTTGCTTGCCTCGGTTACGAGTCAGTGAGGAGTTGATTTCTGTGCGCGGAGCTGTTTTTACCCATAAAAGACTCAGGTGTGTAATGCAAGTATTACAAATCATTGCAACATGTGGCACAGTCATTATGACAGGGGGAAATCTGTCAAAGTCTGTGAGCTGTGGCAGCCAGTGTCTTAAATTGCACTGATTGTGTGTTGTCCAGCTGATCTCAGACCCCTCTTACCCATCTACAGTCCTGCGGTCCAGGGCGTGGAGCGACACCGTCCCCAGTTGTTTGGCCTCTTGGGAAACGCTGTTCCTAAGTTTGCCGGCTGCAGTGACAACGTCGCCGAAAAGTGGTACCAGCTTCCCCTGGACAAAGTCTGCTATCTGAGAGCGCAGAGGTCAGGAGAGAGTTCGTTAAATCTCTGCTGGGGTTTGCTCTCAGAAATTCCTGCGGCCATGCAGTGTCCAGATGAGAGTGAAGTGCACGGGAGTCGTAAAGAAAACAACATCATTAAACTCTAGATGCGTAAACAAAGGCTGTTCGAGCGTGCGTGAGTGCGAGTGTGCATGGGCGAGCCAAAATATTAGCTACACTAGATGCCATATTGTAGTTATAAAAATAACAAACAAAGCAAAGGCACCTCCATGCTGACAGGCTGAAGCAGAAATGTCAAAGTACACACAGGCACAGTGTGAACACAACTGACAACCTCCACGGAGCTGCACAGTATTGAGCTCAAAGAGTGAAACACTTGGACGCGGGTTTCAATCGAAAATCCAGTGTCTCAATATACCGAATATTTTAGGAATTTGGTCATTGAATTATGTTACATTGAATTCAGAAATGCCAAAGCTCTGGCACACGTGATTACTTTGTACTCATTGTTATTCCTGTGCAGAGTGATGCATGAAGGGACAACACAAAGTACCTCAAGGTGCTGATGGGTGATCTCCATCTTTGCGTCCGAGTTCCCCTTAATCAGACCTCGCATGTGTTCCTGTTTGAGCTCCTGAAGAAAAAAAGCATAAATTAGACGACAGTTAGTGAACATGTAACCATGCTGGATGTATATTACCACTATATAGTGACACTAAGTATAGTTATGACATTTTGCAGCCTGGATGAGTGCCTGGCAGAGGCAATTAGGCCTCTTGCTGTCCACTCACCACAAGTTGTCTGAAGTCCAGGATCTTTTGCCACTGGTCGTGCAGGGTCTTGAGGGCCTCCTGTCGACTCCTGGAATGTTGGTCCAGCTGAAGACACTGTTCTCGGATGTGATCGCGGGCTGCCGCCTGCATGACGCACCTGAGTTCAACATCTAGCGCTGATCTGGGAGGAGATGGCAAAAGTGTTAATATTTGTCCCAGACGACTCAATAGATTGTAGGTGTTAATGAGCGAAGTACTGTAACGGATAAAAACAACTTTTATGTCATGCTTTAGTTGAATAGTTTGACTGATGATCGAGCAGTCAACAAGAATTTTGAGGGTTTTCATTTCCTTGTTAATGTTACTATTTCAGTCACCCTAGTTTTAATGCTGGTATGTAATTGCTAAGGTTTACTTACTGAGTGTATGCCAGAAGTTACAGTAACAGTTAAGAGAAGCAGCAACAGATTGCTGTATCAGTGTGAGGAAGTTGTGCGTACAATGCAGTAGTATCAGTTTGGAGCTCCTCAGTCAGGCCCGACATTTCCTCTTTAGCCATCATCCTCCTGTCTTGCATCTGATTTCGGAGTTGCTGGACTCTGGCGCGGGTCTGAGCCAACTCCACGAAACTCCTCTCCACGTCCTCCCATGCAGCCTGAATACACAGACGGCACCCAGACGTAAACAGATCAACACATTCCACACCTCATTCATGTGTATTTGAGCGAGTCTGCGCGTCTGCGTAACTGCAGCACCTGCAGAAGGATCTTGACAGGCGGCAGGCTGTGTTCTTCCACCGTGGAGATGTCCAGGAGGTGATCGCTTTCATATCGGAACCTGGGGGACACAATACCAGAGAAATACTGCGAGGCTGGAAACTCCACTGTCCAACACCACTATTTTTTTTGCAGAGACGGAGCACGTGAAACCTAGAAACCGTGGCGTTTTGTAAACACAGCATAAATGAAATTGTGAAGTGGGCCATACTGTAAAGCCGTCACATCCCGAGTCACATCCAGGGAAGGCAGCTTCTCCTCCATTTCCCTCTGCTCTGCGGAGGCCAAATACTGCAGCACGGAGATGATTTGGTTCGGAGGATATTTGCTCAACATGTCCTGGTGGCGCAACGGATTAACAGGTTCATTTATTGCAAAATGTGAATCGCTCCGCCATATGAATTCGGCGGCACAGGGAAATTCAATCAAACAGTGCTCACCTCCACGGCGCTCAGCCAGTGCTGGAAAACGACAGCTCTTTGTTCTCGGGTCATGCTGTCAGAAACGGAAACGATGAAGTCAAGAAAGCTGAGAAAGTTCAGGAAAATAATTGATAGTCTGTCAAAGTCTGTGGTAATCCTCACTGCGTGGCGGCCGCGCGTGGCGCTTTCAGCTCGCTGTCTTGCAGAGACTGATAGAACAGCACTCTGTCATTGCAGAGCTCTCTGACCTCACGCTAAGGAGAAAGCACACACACACACACAGAGAGGAATAATTTCCTCCCATCAGCATCTGTCTGGCTCGGTGTATTATAGGGGAACCTGTGCTTTTCCATCAAATGATACTTTCAAGTCAACATGAAGGTGTGAATATTTGTGAAAAATACCAGAGGGTTGCAGCATGTGAGCCGCAAGCACAGCTTGCCACTGCCTTTCACATCATTCTTACCTATAGAAAATTGTAAGTATGATGTGCACGCATTGAGCTTATTCACTGAACTGTTGCTTTATTTTTATTTTTTTGGTGTGGGTTTTACTGCGATGCAATATGCTGAGGCAGCATCGGCACAGCTGGAAATAAATACTGCAAAAAGCCTGAAATGCAGCCAAAGATTTCAGAAATGTGTATTCATCCATCACAGCATCTTCAAATGAGTGTACTTTCAGATAGTCTTTGCTTACAACTTATACAAGTGTGTTAGGACAAAAAAAAAAAAAACAGAGATGTTTGCAGCTCTTGTGAACCGGGCAACTTACCAGGACCTGAGCCTCAGCTGTGCCTCTGGAGTTTGGGTTGTCACAGCCATTGCTAGATGATTTACTCTCAAAAAGAACTTCAATCTCCGCCTTCCTGCAACACACATCACAGCGTTTTTCCTCCACACTGGCAGTTTGAATCGGCAGGTCCACATTAGCAAGTCGGCGGCAGGCTTATTCTCCTACTTCTTCATTCGCTCCAGGTCCCGGCAATGTCCACTGATCATTTGGGTGTCATCAGACAGCTCCTTGCGGTCTGTGATGCAACGCTGCTTGAAGGCCTGTAGAAGCAGCTCCCTGCGTTGGCTGTCCTCCACCTGAACCCATGTTTGACTGATGGACTGCTCTGTTTTGAGAATGATAAAAGAACGCTGAAAGTCAAATATTCAAGGACAAACCCGACGGCGACAGAAATCGCCTCAGAATGCAGAAGATGTTATTTTACCAAACGCGCAAATTGCTGAAATATCTATTGACTACTCATGTTTTATCAAGGTCGCTTTTCAGAAAGCTTTCGAGACAGATGAACTACCTGACTCTGTAATCTGGAAACGTGGACTCCATTTGTATGAGTGTACAAAACATCAGCTATCCAGGAACATGTTTCATTTATCGCATTCTATATGATGAATGTGACAACAAAATGGCTCCGGGACATGTCCACATGATTATCTTTTTATGGACAAAGCAGCCATGTGTTATAGCAACAACATGACAGAAGTATGGAAATGCTGCAAGTACACACCAAGCACACAGCACAGAGCCTCCCAGATGATTTGAACTCGGTAGAAACACGTTTTCACACTCGTGACCGACATTTTATAAATGAACTGTGACCGTAACGCGTCTGCCCTTCTTCTGTCGGCGGCTAACAACAGCTCTGAGAGTAGTTAGCACTGAGCAAACTCACCTTGAGTGGCCAACTGCTCCTCTGCTCCACTGATCTGGGTGTCTAGGTGACCGATCTCGTCTTGTAGTTGTTCTATCTTCCTCTGCAGATCTCTCCTCCTCGCAGCCTCGCTCTGGCCATCATTCTATAAAAAAAAACAGAAAGTGCAAAAAACAGGCAGCCATCAGACATAAGACATTGCCACCAATGAATGTTTGTTATGATGGCAAGTAAACGGCAAAGGGAGCAAACGACTCCTACCTCTTTGTCCTGAAGCACTTTATACCTATAGATCCAACGAGTTAAGGAGCTTTAAGCAAAACTAGATGGTTGTGGAGACTGGACAACTAAATAAAGCGACGGATGGTTCTAGAATCAAGAGAGACGTGGTGATGAAAGGATACCATTGAAGATTACCATGCATTATCCTCACATTCCTGCAACATTAAACAAGACAGTCAAGCAGATGATTAACACACACGGTTCACTAAAAATAGTCTCGGTACAAGAGTTATTTGGGGTTGCGGTTATTGAAGGACGCTGACCTGTGATTAAAGACGTGCTGAACGACATATTTCCATATTGACTTTCCCGTTCCGACACACAACCTGTAAAAATAAACAATGCAAATATTAGTGACGCAGAGGTGTGAAGAATTGAAACGTGTTAAGGCTGTGACCGACGTTTTGATGTAGCTGTCGGGCAGGATGCTCGGGGACAGGCCGAACTCCTCCGTCGCCCATTGCTTGAGCTCCCGGACCAGATTCCCGTCCGCCATTGTCACTATCGGCGAAGAAAAGTGGACAATTTGGAGCGGCCGAACTCGAGTTAAGCCGACATAACGCCTTTTATGCGCCGCTGGGGTGTAGCAGACACCCGCCCTGGTATGAGTGGCCCGGCTAGTACGGTTGGTAGTGACGGAACACACAACAACAAAACTTCCAACTTCCCGCCGTTTCCGTTCAAGCGCTTCCGTCGAGTCAGCGCCCCCTAGGGGTCACTGTGAGAAGCGGGCGAGGGCATATGACGTCACGAGTACGTATAGCAGATGGCAAAGTAAATAGTACCAGACTACATGGAAACATATGGAAAATAGCCAGACTTTCGCGGGAAATGTATTAAAGATGGCAAATACTTGCCATACGACTAATTAAAACTTCCAACAACACACTGTATGGACGGTACCACAAATCTTGGAAAAAAAAAAAAGACTCAAGTTATCTCAAAAACCAATTGCAATAGCTTTTATTCATCACATACGAGACAGAGTCAACCATGTAGAGGGTGTCTAAATGCACAGCATTAGACAGTCTGTCGACACGGAGAGACCTTTTTTTTTGTTTAACTCTCCCTTTTCAGCCAACCAACATTCACAGTAAATATCCTGCACGTACTGTATGGACCTTCACAAAACAAAATTAAGCTATCACCTCTTCTGTAGTGACTTGTCGGCCTGAAAACTATTCTTGCACTTCTCTTTATGTTTCAGGTGTATTTAACGACTTAAGTATACCACAATGACCTGAGTTAAATACAAACCAATTGCTCTTCCCCATTCAAAAAATGATTACAATAGCATGGCATAGCAATATTGTTACATAAGGCTCATGATGTCTTTTCCTTTTTTTTTGAGAGTACAAAAATGGAAAATATACGTAAATCATCCCAGAAAGAAAAAAGCAACATCCCAAAAACATTCAAAATTAGATCACGCAATCCAGCCGAGACCATTAAAGCATTTGTTGGCAGGGAAACTGAGCTTGGGTTGGATGTTGTTGTTGTTGTTGTTGCTGCTGTTGCTGCTGCTGCTGCGGCTGCCATGTCCACTGGGTATGACACAGTCCAACGTGCTCCCACTGTGGCCTGTGTGTGAGCTCACTGTGCTGTGGGGATGCTGCACTTCAGTCTTAACTTTGGCAAAGCTATCGTATCCTGGTGAAGAGATTTAAAACGGATACAGACTCCTGGAAAAAAAAAGAAAAAAACAAACACACGAAAAGCAATCGATCAGTCGACTACCTGCAGAATGTTGACAGGCGGCATCCAATGAATGTCTCACTATGTAAGGGCTCTCTTACTTTTGTGGAGCGCGTTTTACTGAAAACATTCCAGAAGCGTAGAGTCTCGTCTCCAGCACCGGTGACGATCGCCTCGCCGTCCGGAGACATCGCCTGAAAAGGGGAATTGAAGTGATTATTGCTCCTGCGGGACTTTGTATTATCATATTGAGGCTGCTAACCAGCACAGAGGGCATTGACTAAATAAAGGAAATACTGACTGACCAGATAAAGGACCCTGTATGAGTGTCCCGTGAGCTTAGCCACTTGTGTAAGAGCTGGGTACTTCCACACCAGGATCTGGTTCTGCGAGTAGCCGTGAGTGCTCACCTGAGAAAACAACAGCGGCGTAAGACTTTCCAGATGTTCGCTTGCGTTTTCTGAGACGCGGCAAAAGAATTGCAAATGAGGATTTGCGTGTGTGCAAGAACGGAGGTCTCACTAACCAGCTCGTTTGCATGCTTGGACCAGGCCAAGTTGCAGACCTGCGAGCCCGTGTCCATGCACTGCAGCGGCTGGGAGGTCAGGGTGTTCCAGAACCGAATACATCGGTCTGCCGTGCCGCCGCCCGACGCCAACAGGCCGTGCTGGTGCGGGGACCAGGCGATGGCCTTCACTGCAGCCAGGTGATCCATGTATATCTGGACTGGGTTGAGTGAGGAGTGGTTCCACACCAGCAGCTATGCGACAAATCCACCCCCCCAGAGTGTCGTTAGCATCCAGGCGAGTTAAAGGCATCGCCCACGACGAGCGGCCGCTCCGCCCTGCCCCCCACCTTGTTGTCGTTGCCGCCAGACGCCAGCAGCTGATGGTCGGTGCTCCACTTTAAGCCGCACACCTCCTGCCTGTGTCCCTGCAGCCGCTTCTCTGACTGCAGAGGAGGCGTCCGCACGTCCCGCTGCAGAATCATGCGATCGCGGCTGCCCGAGGACAACTGGTCTGCATTCCAAGCCAACGCTCCTGTCAGCCGACACAGGGACGGAGGACAGAGTTTGATTGATGCTGATGATTCGCATCAAACCTCTGTGACCGCAATTATGGCTGCGTTTTGTCGCAGGCATTGTCACAGATCCCCGAGCACGGTGAAGTGCCTCATAATCTGCATTCTACAGTACGCCGTCGCAGCAAATCTCAGAAGTTGGGACATTATCCTATTCAAGTCGACCTTTCCTCCCTTGACGGTGTTAATTAAACCATTATTGGTCGGCGCAGCTGTGGAAAAGCGTTAATAAAAGTCATTCTCACCAACTCTGGCTGTGTGTCCTTCAAGGGTGAAGAGTTTCTTTCCTGCGCCAGCATCCCAAATCTGTACGTAGCCTTTATGTGTTCCCACTGCTACCAAGCTCCCCTTCAAGACAAGAAAAAAAAAAAGAAAAGAAAACATATGCAGTCGTCTCATTAATGCAAAGCGCCAACATGCAACTCAGCAACTTACCGAGAGCAACAACAAGTATGGAAAGTCAGAAGTGAGAAATTACCCTTTCCGACCAGCCCACGGACGTGACCGAGTCGCCCTCCAGTGATAAATCACACAGCCTCGTGACCTGCACAACACCATCTGGTGAGCTATTTTACTGATCTTATTTCATCTGTTATGAAATGAAAAGTGGAAATTGAATGTTCCTGCGATGAGGCACCTGGCTGGTGCAGGCGCTCCACAGGTAGACGCAGGTGCCCAGGCCCACGCTCAGCACATTGAGGGAGGACCAGTCCACCAGGTTGAGGTAGAAGTCGTCCTGCAGCTCGGGAGCGTCCAGGACTTTAAAGGGGATCTTTGAGATCTTTCTAGTCGGCTTTCTTGGTGAGCGCAACAATTTCTGACTGGAAGAAAGGTAAAATCGATGTTAAAATAAATGTTTAAGCAACAACAAAAAAAGCTGTTACATAAATCCTTACCTTTTGCTGCTGACGGCAGACAGTGAATATGGGGAAATACTGGTTCCATCATCAGGCGATGACCTCTTGGTATTGATAGAATACTGAAAAGGTTCACATCAGGAGAGACAAGCGTCATCCAAACGCTTGTTTAGGAGACACTTATGCAAACTTGCACACAAAGGGTATTTGTCCATACAGTGAAGAGGCTCCTCCTCTCTGGTGTTGCTATCTGAAGACGCCTGTCCTCGGTCTGGGGGTCCTGGATCTTGTCTATGCCTGCCCCCAGCAACTCGTTCTTCAGCAGGGCAGAGTAAGCCAGTCCATCTGCTGTGCACACACACATGACACACAAACATACCATGTAGTTTGCACATGCCTACACTGCCAAAACATGTCATTAAGACTCCAGGAAAGAGAGACAAAAAACACATTGTCTTAACTTGACTCAAGTATATCAACACAGAAAATGAAAAATATTCCAAATTTGTCGATACAGGGTAAGTGTTGTGATGGTGAGATGGAGGTCACCGCGTATGTTACCTTTGCTATTGTCAGAAGTGGCATCCTTTGTTTTCCGATTCTGACTTGGCGACTTCTCGTTCTCCTATGTGAAAAGATTCCTTCAATTATTAAATATAACTTTTCACAGCATGGGCAGCATGCTTGGAAGACCATGGCGGTGTGATATTCACATTGATCCTGTGGAAGTTGATACTCCAGTTAGCGCCGGCTCTTGTAGGGATAAATCTATCTCCATGTTTACTGGGCGACGATAACGGAGAACCAGCAGGTGTCCGGATTCCCTGTGAGGTTCACAGTGTTATAAGTCAATGTGCTCACAGAGTCAACGCCTCTTTAAAAACACACTGCATCGAATTACGTCCTGTCAACGTTGCAGTATGACTATCGAGGAAAAAAAACATCAATGTCAAGGCCAGGTGGAGTGGAGAGGAGCCGATACAAAGTGACTCACAAGTGGGATCACGTTGTCATTCTGAATATTAATGTTGCGGAGGAGTCGGTGTTCATAAAGCGGATCCATCCTGATCCTGTATCCCAGATCCAAAGCCCCCAGGTGGGCGGGCTGAGACCTGATTAGCAAAAACAAGAACAAACTCAGAATTAATTTAAAGGCTCACTGAGGCAAGACGCATCAGGTCCTCTTGCTGGGAAAATATAGTACACGGGCTGAATCTGAGACATTGGACTGATTATCATGATTATCGAGATCATCATGGTGATGTCATATTTCTTTAAGCACTGTCAAAGGGGTCTTAAACACATTCGTTTAAAATAATATAGTTGAGATCATTTGTCAGCGTACACCACATGTTCCGTCAAACAATGTATCTTAACACTTTGAGCTTAATCTTCATGATATCATATTTAATGTTTTTCGGACGTATGATTGTGCCTTTGTAAAAAATCCGGCTCTCAAAATACTCCGTACACCGACGAGAATCCGAATAAGGAAAATAACATCTCTATCCGATCGGATACAGTCAGATCCTGGTGGGACTTCTAAACGTCAAGTTCACAATTTAATCATTATTAGTTAAGACTTGTTAACTTTGAACCTGAAAGGAAACGCAGACGTAAGCAAAGGCAGCTAATAAGGTTGCTAGGTGGCTAACAGCTAACCCGGTCCCCACCTTTACTTAACGACAGCGAACATACCGCTAGTCCGTGAAGACCTCAGAACTTTCCTGTCCAAACCGAAGAAGATATCAGGCGTAAAGTAAGTAAATGTAGAAGGTTAGCCCCCTCGGGCTGTGACGGTAGCCTCCCCACTTAAAGGTAAGGATGAGGTTAAAGGACATGAGTGCATTGTGGGACTTTTGGACCCACCGGTGACGTCTCGCTGCAAAAATCAAAACACGGAAATGGTGCGTTTGAGTCCCGCGATTTCTTCGGACACCGATCTCTCCGCTGTCTTTGTGTGAATTTTACAAACAAGAAAATTTAGGGAGTAACTGTAAAGATGTTGAGGATACAGGGAAGGATTTAACAAAATCTACAGTACGTGTGGCGTTGGTAGCAAATGAGGAGACGCGCATCATCGCGCAGAATTTGCTCATCAAATTGCTCAAAATGTCGATATTTACGCAAAGTGATGTCGTGACGCACCGATACAACGGCAATTATATTATGGGAGCGTCTGGCTGAACACATGCAACAACGTTTTCATTGCTATGCATTATTTTGACATAAAGAGATAAACAACATACACATTTCAGTCTCTCCGACATCAAATGTTAAAATTGGATACCTCATCGTTACAAGCAAAAACGCAGTTGGCGCAATTAAACATTGGACATACTCTAGTCGGCGGTTGAGAATTTAGAGTACTTGCCAGTAAATGGATCACATACCTTTTGTGTGTGTGTGTGCTTATGCAGATTCCATCCACTCATTCATGGGTCCTCGGTACACTACGGTGTGACGCAAAATAAATCGTTGGATCCAAAATTGAACTGCAGGTGGCGCACTAGATCCACTATCCAGGGCCACAGAGCAGCTGCGAGTATTTTGAGCCAGGGGGAGTGGACGATGGAGGGGAACTAAGAATGCACTGATGTTTATAAATAAGATCTGCAGCAGTTTTTCAGATCACGGAGCATAAATCACTTGTCACACGAGGGAATTCTTGGGAGCACATTTGTATGTGCTGCAGTTTGTATTTGTATGTATTTTCTCATCCTCCCCAATTTGGAATTATAAATTTTGTCGGCAAATTGTGTTTGTTTAAACATGCTTTGCCATGTGCATTAGATGTGGATACAGATTATGAGATTATCATCTTTGTAATCAATAGCAGAATTTAACAAATAACGTGGGCTCAGGGTGATAAAATGAGCTGACCACCAAAAACAAGGTGGGTTTGTGCAAAAGCGTTTGTGTAACAATCGGCAAACATGCAATAAACAGAAGTACAATACAGACGCCCAACTTATCTCCACACAGTGTGAATCGACCTCCTCTCTTCCTCAGCTGCCCTCTTTCTCTCTCTCTCTCTCTCTCCCTCGCTCAGAC
>OMPJ01029278.1:0-17009 GCA_900312935.1 Carapus acus
GTGACTAACACAGCGGGGTCAGAAAATGGGAGGCCTTTTTCTGTCTGATTCAGACCAAAAACAGGCCAAGAGGAACAAGCGAGGCCTCTTTGTGCCGAGCCAAACAGATGAGATGAATCCATCATCAGCTCAATATTCTCCCCCTCCCTCCCTTCGGCCCTCTTTCCCCCTCTCTCGCTCTCTCCCCTCGCTGGTGCTCCAGGGGAAGGGGCCGGGGAAACCTCACCCTGCCCGCGGATGGGGACTAAGTGGTGTGTGGGATCGTGAAGTAAACAGACGAGACTGGACTCTAAAAGTTGTCATCGGGTTTCAGTTCGGCCCTCTAAATGCGTGAACGTTTACTGCCGGCGCTCAGGTGGCTCGTCTGTTATGATCAGCGGGAGGGGGGGGGCCGGAGAAGGGAGACTGGGGAAAGGTCTTTAATGGCCTTGAAGGAAAAAACAAAGGAAAATCCAATGAAATAATACAATAAAAACTAAACAACAATGTCTCAAGTGGCGTATGAAATTAGTGGGGGAGTGAGGCAACTAGTGGATGAGAGGCTGAGTTGGAGTTTGAGGAGGCTCAGAAGGAGGGGCGGCACACACACACTCACACACACACACACAAACAAACACACGCACACACACGCAGACACTCACACACACGTACACACATGCAGACATACATTAAGTATGAGCTCTACCTCAGGGCATTACAAAACTTCACTTGAATCATTCAAGAGCCAAATTCAATGAAAGAATCGACAATTTTGTGTGAACTTAATTCCGCTGTCAACAACTCGCCACCGAAGCCTCCGCTAAAATTTGCTTATCCCATCGATTAGCTAGCCTGGCCACGCCGCCCCTGACTGCCATTGTTCACGGACAGATGTTTATTCCCTCTCCTTTTTCTTCTCCCTGTTCCACCGCCTGCTCCTCTTCCTCTGAAGGACAAACCAGCTGATAAGCTGCTCGCCCTCAGTTATCGCTCCACCGCCCAAACAGCGGCGCGTCGCTTGGCCGAGTCGCGTTTCCTCTCAAGCCGAGTCAACATTTGTCGCTGACTGGCCGCTCCTGTGGCCTGCTTCTCAATCAATAACACACATGCACGTACACACACACACACTCAAACGCACAAATCCCAGAGCCAATTGTTGTTATTTACTCATGCGGAGCAATGAGGCCGAATGAGGGCTGGGAGGTGCGGTGAGGAGAAAGCAACGCCGGTCAATATCTGAGAATCGACGTTCATCTTTTTCTCTTTTTCTCGTGGCCGGTCCTGGTCACGCCCCGAGCGTGTCTCGGCAGGCGCGGACGCACGTGTTCTTGCGTGTTAATGGAAAGCGAAGGGCACCACCAGGGGAGGTGGAGGATCCAACGCCAGCTCATGACAAAATGCATCCTGGCCTCACGCCTCAGTGTTTGTGTGATTGGGAGACCTGGAGAGGCCGAGGCGTTAACAGAGGAAAGGCAGGTGTTTGTAATGTGTGTGTCCCTGTGTGTGCCTGTGTGTGCCTGTGTGTGTTTTCAGAACACTGACATAAAAAAACAAGGTTTCAAGCGACTTACGACTTCAAGAGATCTGGAATCCAATTAGGTTGAAGCCTGAACGCGAAAGCAACGCCGTTGAAGCGAGGGAAGCAAAGGAAATAAAAGCCGCAGGAAAGCAAAAAAAAAGAAAAATCAATCACCGCGCCGGTATGTTGAGCATAACCTTTTACGACTCACACATGGCGCCCACGAGTTACATCTGACCACGTCGTTTAGTAAAAGCTTCACGCCCTGAGATCAATTTAACCTGAGGAAAACAAAAATAAACAGATAAAACGGCAGCTGAGGAATTGCAAATGTGATGAGCCAGACAGAGAAAAATCACTATCGCGACTGTAATTCTCTGCATTTTCTGGCAAGAGTGGCAAGAGTGACAGCCACGACAGATGCGGCCATAAACAAAGTGAACAGGGTGCGTGCGTGTTTGTGTCTGTGTGTGTGCCTGCGTGCATTCTTACACGCAGATGACGCACTGCCGCTATTACAAACACATCGTGAGTCGGGTAATCGCGCGAAACCATTCTGCCGTCGCTGAGCCGCGGCAACGATGCAAACAAACAACGATGCAGGCCGTGAGGTCCCTGCGGCAGTAATTTGTTCTTCGGCCCCCGAGCAGAAAAACACAACGCCTGCCTCTGCTTCTGCTTCTGCTTCTGCTTGTGCTGCCGTGTGCCACATGTCAGCAAATGCTGCGATGCTGCTGCTGCTAAGGCCCCTTTTTCTCCAAGCTTGATGCAATAGGCAGGGGCAGAAGATAAACAATCGTCAACAACAGGGGAATGAATGAGTATGGATGTGGATTGTGTGTGTGTGTGTGTGTGTGCGTGTTTGTGCAAGCGTGTGTGGAAGGGTGTGTGTGTGTGTGGTGTTATTGGGATCCCCCACCCACCAACCCCCCCACTCCCCTGCTGTGTTGATCATTGGACGGCTGCAAACAGGCCCCGCACCCAACCGGCCTCCAGGGAGGAGCGAACGGATGTATCCGTCGAGAGCCGAGCAAACATCTGGGACCTCAGCTCACCTCCACGCTCCCCCAGGCCTGCCGGTGAGGCATCGAGGTGGGTAGGGGCGGAGTGAGGACTGGAAAAAATGGAGGGAGGAGAGAAGAACGCAATTTGATGCAAAGCTGTAAGCCCCAGAGTGCAGATAACACGGGTAATTTGCCTCCAAATGGCGTCGTTATCGGAGCGGAGAGGCTGCAAGCGGCCATTGAGGAGCAAGAAGGTGACTCGTGAACTCTAAGATGGTTATTGGTGGATTAGGAGGTCTTTATGGTCCAGCCAGGAACAGAAGAGGGACGGAGGTCAGACTGACTGTGCTCCAAAGTAGTGTCGAATCAGCTTTACGTTGCTCAAAGCTCCCGAAAGCTCATCTGGTTCGAAGATTGCAAATTGTCTCTAATTTGGAGATAATGGCCGTGGGGAGATGGAATCGAACCAGGGTGGCAATGTGTTGCCCCACAGGCCGGGCTGAGGCAGTTTGTACTCGAATGCCTTAGCCTGTAGCGCCACTTAGTGGAACTTATAATGAATTGCACCTGTACGCCGTGGCAAGAACAGAGACGCATTCGCCTGTCGTGATATCAGAATTTTAAGTGCACTGTGTGTAATTCATATCATTCATTGCCATCTCTGATAATCGTGACAAGTGATACGAGGGATTAAATCTAGTATTCTGTGGCACGACCTAGATTGTAAACTGGACCCCTGAAATAAGCACTGACTTAGTGGTGGTGAATGTCGAGAATTTCACCTTGCTCATCTGGCATTGTGATAGTAAGACATTTGTCAATAATCATCACACTGTTTAATGTATGTTGGATACGATTCTGATTTTCAATCACATTAAATTTTCAGGAAAACTGCTCGTATTTTACCAAATGATGTACAACCTTTTGATTTCTACTTATACGTTTGGTAGTATGCAACTAATGTAACTATTATTCAACAGCGACATCTGGTGAGGGACGCTGTAACCTGCACCCTGTACAACCAGCAGTGAGAGCGAATTTTCACCGTCCTTCAGCGGTGTTTCCATGACTAGTCCCCAACACCTCGAGAGGGCTCATCGGTGACGTCTGACGTCCCCGAGGCGTCCCCCTCTGCCCCACGGCCAATTTGTGTCCTTTGCAGAGGTGATGAGTCGGACTGATAGTGCTCTTTCTGGGCCCAGGAGTTGTCCTTCCTCTTCATCCAGAGCTAATGAATACCCTGTTAAGCTAAATTTCAGAGAGCTTTGATGGCTCGGCGTTGGGCTTAGTCTCGAATTCCCATGTCCTTAAGCAGTCTAGTAGTTGACCTGCCAGGCGCCCACGTTGACCTACCTTTTAATCCACTGCCCCTGATGGGCCTGGGAGACGGCCTTTGCACACCTTGCCGCCCACTCTTGTCGGCGTACCTCGTCGATGACTAGCCCTCGTCGCTTAGATCTCTTGTAGTTACCTTGTGCCACAGTGGTCTACTCTCTCCAGGGCCAAGGCCTCCACTCTCCTTTTGCACATTGCCAATGATGTCCCTATGTGTAAGGCTCAACTTTGCCTGCAGCATAGCTATCGCTGGGGTCCATTTCGTGCTTGTCATCAGGGCAGGGGCTCGATTCTCCCAGTGTTATAATTCCAGCTGCACATCGGAGCACTTGAACTCCTCCTCCAGAGTTCCTTTTCCGTTCAAGCCTATGCTAATGAAGCATCACGGGACACCCAGCCACTTATTGGCAAATGTACTGTCCGAACTAACATTTTTCTTTCTTTTTGTATCTAGCAATTTCAGGATTTTTATATCTGATTAAGAATAATGGTAGTTCAGATCACATAGACTGATGACCAAGTCCATTAATTGGTGGCACAAGCTTGTTTGCAAGTTTGAATGTTGGAATTTGTGCCGCAGGTTGATTACGCACTGCCCAATATCTTTCCTGGTTACAGATGATCCAAAAATCTAGTTTCGTGATTTGCACAATTACTGTTTAACTTATTGACAGATTCATTTGTGATTTTTATTATCAGTGTGACGATTTACGTTATTTAAGTTTTATTCTGCCAGCACTGCTTAGCAGTTAATGCAAATTCCGACACACAGAAAGTTTGCCATGGCAACCTCACTGTAGATGTTTGTCATCTTGCATGACTTGTGTCTCTGGATGAGTTGCCAAACATGCAACGTTGAGACCAAAGTTGCTTCCTCATGTGCCAACACCCTTCGTTAAGGCAAATAGCTACAGGTGTGTGTAGCTTGTTTCAGATATCAAGCAGCAAGTCAATTCCATGTCAAATGAGGTCAGCTATGAGAGCTGATGAATTCAACTGAGTGTTGATACATATTCCCAGATTCTTTTCAGTTTCATGTTTCAATGCCATAGCAACAGTTTCACAATGGTTTAGTGCTTGGCAGCATCACCTCACAATAAGAGGGTCAGCAGGTGGATCCCCCTATGTGGATGTACTCCCTCTGACATACCAGTTGGATTAAGATTGAGGTAATTGCACATTCAACACCATCATCTTGGCCTTTCTGCATTACAACAAATGCAAATGCTGCCAGAGGCTTACTGCTGCCTGCAGGTCACAAGAAGCTGACTAAGTGCAAGCACTAAATGTTTACCAAAGACAGGTTAATACCAAGTCATCATATCCTGATTCAAGTGCATAATTGTGGAAATTATAGTGGCAAACCAAGAAGCTGTGGGCTACTGTCAACAAGACCAGTTTACTATGGCTGATTATCTGCAGTTTTGCTGTTTGGACAGCAGACTGTAAAACCCCAGATATCACTGGATCTTCACCTGTGTGACGGTTCACAAGTCTCGAGTAGAAAAAAAAAAGCATTGATCCTCCAATTTATTATGAAAATGTACAGAGCGATTAACGGTAAGACTTCTGGTAGCGGGCACGGGCTCCAGGTCCACCGAACTTCTTTGACTCGCAGCGACGAGGATCGGCAACCAGCAAGGTCCTGTCATACTGGATCAGGATGTCCTTGATCTCCTTCTTGGAGGCCTCATCCACATCTTGACAGAGAAAGAGATGTTACAAGGAGGTACCGCTCCTTATGGTCACATCATTACTGAAACAACGTTTTCCATAGTTATAAAACTTCTTAAAAACCTAATATAAATCAAAGCTCAGGACTCAATCCACCTGAGTTACGTGTCTATACTTACACTTCTGGTAGTAGGCGACGAGGGCTTTGGAGATGGCCTGACGGATAGCTGAAAGAGAGTGGCCCTTGTCAGTCACACAGCTGGTGAATCATAATCCAAATCAGATGTTTCATTTCGTTATAGACCCACACAGGCACGCTGCTTACCGTAGATCTGTGCTACATGTCCACCACCCTTCACTCTGACTCTGATGTCAACTCCAGCAAAGCGCTCCTTGCCCAGGAGTAGCACGGGCTCCAGGAGCTGAATTCAGAAGTCAAAACAAATCCAATCAGCACATGCATCCAATTGGGATATGCTAGTGGAAAAAATCTGATCTCAGTGATAACACACGGGCGTCCGTGATCCTCCTCACCTTATACTGCAGAGTGGCAGGCTCCAACATCTCCAGAGGTCTGCCGTTAACTTTGATCAGACCATTGCCCCTCTTACAATGGGCAACTGCTGTGGCCGTTTTCTGTTAACGAACAATACAGCAAATGTCACATTACACGTGCAAAGATTAGCTATATTTTAAACTCCTTCACATCATCGATGGTCGGTGCCATTAGAGTGTCACTAGTGTCATTATCTAGTATTAACGCAATGTTTTTGCCAGGTCGACGCAGTTCATTCTAACTGCAGAGTTAAGAATTCCCTACAGTAAATACATCTTGTACATCTGCCGGTCCTGCCATGGGATAGGGGCCATGAGCTGTATATCTAATACAAGTAAGCTGGCCCGAACATTGACAACATCGTACGTCGTCAATTTGGTGGAGACCATTCCGACGTTATTCATCGATTACGATTGTTACAATTCTCGTGGCAATCGGTTTATCTCAAGCGTAACCACGTCCACCATTCATGCCATTAGCATTTGGGTGTTAGCAACGCAATTCAGCAGCTACAGCACATGTGCGTAACTTTCTTCGTAATTACTTACTTTACGTCCAAAAACCTGGACCGACTGCAAAGGACCTTTGGCTGGCATGTTTCTGTAACACACAAACAATAAGACTTAGAGTAAATTGAACAATAAGAGTGTATTTTGGGGTATTTTCATGGGCCGCAGTAGCGAACATACCGTCGTCAGCTAGGGTGCCGTACGGAAAGATCGACGGGTTGCCCCACGCCGAACATCAGGGGCTGCTGCGCGACATTATCAATCTGCTTTGCGGCAATTTTTTTTACGACAGTTGCCTTTGGTTCACCTTCACTTTACACCCACTGCTGACAATTTTAAGATATATACAAATAAAAAATGATAATAATGATTTCTAATTAACAATCTTGACAGGGTGGATACATCAACACTGTAGAATAAATCCTTCTCAGACAACAGCTAGCTGAAAATAAAAGTAGATATGTGTTTTAATAAACTGTAGTTGGATTAAATTTTGCAATAACAACTACTGCTTATGCTTCTTAAAAATCTATAAAATGTTCGATGGGCTTTTCGCCCACTCACTGACCCATGTCGGTACCTTCTAATTGTACTGCCGGAAATATTACCATTCCCGTCCAGCAGAGAGCAGAATCTCAATTAGAGTTACTCGTGTCTACCACATTGCGGTCATAGAGGAAGAAAATCGTTTTTAAAAAATCTTAGATAATCCACTCGTTCTTTGCTTTTCACACCTCATTATTCTTATCATTTTACTTATTCTTATTCTTATTCTTATTCTTATTCTTATTCTTATTCTTATTCTTATTCTTTTTCTTATTCTTATTCTTATTCTTATTCTTATTCTTATTCTTTATTGTCATCTATTGTCATCGTCATCGTCATCATCATCATCATCATCATCTCCATCTCAATACCATTGTTATCAATACTGGTAATGATAACTATAGTACTAATAATGATAGCAATGGTCATGTTCCCAAAAGGAAATGTTTCCTTGTCATCACCCCAAGTTGAAGTCAGTAATCATCCAAAGACTGTGCAACTTCCAGTCATTAAAAACAAAACATGTCGTGAGCACTGTGTTGCTGTGGTTTTGACCACAGGGATCGCGATGGTTTGGGGCTACTCCAGGGATACAGGGAGCAGAGGGCAGGGTTGGACGTGGGAAAAAGGAAGCGGAGGAGGACGGGGTCGACAGGGCAGGGGGCATTCTGGAAATGCAAATATCCGTCTGAAGAAATCCTTTCATCTGTCCTAATTTGATCAACCTATTTTTCTCACACATTTGTGTCCGGGCACCATCTTACCCCGAAGGAAAGGAAGCAGCGAGGCATTTCCAATTTTTCAAGAGCGAAGGGGACGTCTGAAGACAGATAGCATCTTGGGAATCTGTATACAGTGGCATGACTCATGTGCGCAGTGGCCACCTATGCCTGACATTTACTGTGGCGAGCAGCAGTGTTTACAGTGTCGGGCCACAAGTGAGCAGGCACCTGGCTTCTTTTATTGTCTGACAGAATGCTCACTGGCCCCGCGCCCGCTGATGCGCTCTGCTTGGGTAATGGTTTTTCGCTCTCCCCAGGACTGCGCACCTTTCACAGAGCACCAATTTCACGGGTGTCAGAGTTCAGAGTCAGAGTTGGACATTGCCCATAACCTTGCAACCTTGATATGCCCACATGATGGTAACATCCTTGATCAAAAATGACTTGGTTTGTGTTGTATTTTGCCATCTCCTGTTCAGCATGTACATTATATGTAGCGTTTTCTCACCTCTCTCGTGTTCTGGCTTAATTATGTGAAAAGGTATATGGAATCAATGGCTCTTCAGAAATGTATGAAAGGTTGTTACAGGGTGAAGGTTCACACGCGTCTCTGGGCAAATGGCAAACACAGTTGAATCAAATTTACGATAACCTTTTGTGGAGTAGGACTTTTTAACATCTAAATCTTTTGCAGGTGTTTTGTGATCCTTTTCGTGCTCCACTAGAAAACGTGGCCAACATCATTCTAATTTACAACAATTTGACGTCTTTTATGCGCCATTTTGACGATAACTGGCCACAGACAATCAAAGTGCTGCTGTCCACATCGTATATTTGAAATAGTTGTTCGGCCAATAGGCGAGTCAAAAAAAAAAAGGCCAATTCAACACCAAATTGTGAGTCACCATGATTGAGCCTCAATGCCAACTGGGACGCTGTGCTCGAGATAGCTACTTCAAATAAAGATCAGCATGTGTGCGTGCATTATTTTTGCTCCGAATAGCCTCTCCTTTGTGTCGCGCTTGTTGAAACATTTCATTGGCATAAATCATGGATGCATAGGCCCTTTATGACCGAGTTATAAACCCTAAAACAACAAATGGAAGCGACCCTGTGCTGAAATGAATGAGGGCCTGTGCTGTGTTTTGATCTTTTCCCACAATGCTCTTGTAGTGACTGATGGAGCCCGCTCTGTTCAAGGGTCATTACATGAAGAACCCAGCACACAGCCCGCAGTGTTCTTTTCTGTCTCTCCTCTCGTCGTGCGCTCCTTTTCTGGGATGAAGTCACGGTTCGTGATGCGATTACGGCGAGGGATGTTACCCGTCCGAGGGGCAGAACGAGCGTTGGTCCGCGAGCCTGGCGGACAGAGGAAGCACTGTGTGAGGAGACCGGGTGAGCCCGGACGATAAGCTTTCAGATAAACCCCCTGTTTGTGTTGGGGGTCATCAGGGGCCCCCTAGTCAACGTCTGCGTAGGAAACACAGTCAGCCAACTGAACTGTCCCCGATTTCCTGCACTGTTAAACATACAATCCTTACAAGTTCCCAACTGTCAAGCCCATCTTACAAACTCCAGGCCTCTCGTTGCCATGTGAGGTAAAAATGCACTCAGATTCCTGCCTCAGGGTTTTTTGTTGGAGTTAACTTTTTTCTTTTGCAAAGAAAGAAAAACTCCATGATAAGAGAAGTTAAAATCTTTCCACTTCGATATCATAACATTTGTACAAAGGGGAGAGTCTCCCTTCAGCAACCCCAAGGGAATTTTGCGTAGGAAGGATGCAAAGGGTTAGTAGCTGTTCAGCAAAAGAGCCGCTGCAATAAATAAAGCTCACACCATATATGTGCATTTCCTCTCTGCTGGGCCTTATGGAAACACATCACCTGGTGGAGCGACCCTGTGACCTTGTCTTGTCACAGCACCCTGAGAACATGTGACGGTGCTCAGATTTACAGGGGAGGAGATGGCGTTCGCGAGGCCGGCAGCATCGTCTCATTTGACCATAATAGGCCTGGCGGTGGTTGAAAAAGTGTTGCCGGTAATTGAAGTTTCCCCAAGCAGAAGGAGAATATCTGCTCAACCCAGCAGGCGGGGAGAAACAGCGAGGGGGCAAAAGGTTCTGTGAGGTATACAGACTCCCAGTTGCCATGCCAACGAGGGGAAAACGGTTGCTTGTGCTCACAGGGCAGATAAGCGACTTCCCCAAGGAACGCAGGAAGAAATATGATTCCTGAAAACAGGTCTTACCTTTTATATCCCTGTGCGAGGATCTCCAGAGGGCTCGCCACCCTCGCATTTCTCCAAAAGTACAACTGAGTCTTCGCTCATTATCTTGGAAGTCTGTGTCAACACCAAGGTCATCTTGGGGAAAAAAAATCTCACTCTCTCTCTCTCTGTATATGTATATGTATGTGTACATGTATATGTACATGTATATATATATTTATATATATATACTTATTCATTTTCAAATGATCTTCCCTGTAATCCTGCAAAGTCTCACTAGAATAAGGGAACTTCCCAAGCCTGGCATCACTCCACCACTTGGTCCTGAGGACCAAAACTGGTTGCCGGGGTTGTCTGTCTGTCGCATCCGTGCCATGGCAGCAGTAAATATTGACGTCTGCTTGGGATGACAGCTCACAGCGCTGATATGTAGTCCTGGTATTGAACCCTGGTTTTGGACTTGAGCCCCTTTCATTAATTTGGCTATTTCAGCAAGCATTTGCCACATAGCAGCAAGCCTCGCAGCTGCCCAGACCAACGGTCTGTCAGCCTCCATCTGGCCTTGGCACTGGGGCGGCGAGCGAAATGCAGAGTTGGGCAGTGGACTTAATGTATTGTCTTACTACGCTAGAATGCAACACAGACAATGTCTAACCGTTTACAAGTAGGTGATATGACAGGGGCATGGTAGTACATATAAGTACTATGTCCACTTTGTATTGTCATCCAGGTAATGGCTCTGACTTGAAGTCTTTTTTTTGTCAGAAACAATGCGATTGAGATTCCACGCAGGTCAGATAAGCGTTCAGAGACAAAGGGGGAGGAGGGGCCGACGTGGTGTGTAGGAGTTGGCGGTTGGTGTGGTTAGGTTGTAGGGTTTATCCCTCCCTTTTATTTCTCTTTCCAGGGATTTCTATCTGCTCGACGGTGGAACTCTGAGCTCAGACAACATCTGGTAATATAATGATGGATCTGACTGCTGCCAGCAACCAAGACCTCCCCACTCCCCACCCCATCTCTCTATCTCTCCCCTTCTTTCCACTTCTCCCACTCTCTCTCCTGCGTTCTCCTCCCGCACACATATTAAAATGTCCACCAGATGATAAAGTGCGACCTTGACAACGTGACAGCTACACCTTATTACTCCTCGGCTATTTCCACCCCCCTGGTCGCAACGCCTAACAAACGACGGAGGCCCATGCGTTGTGTCAGTGTCCCATGCCTTTGAGTTCACTTAGCGTCCATCATTTCTAGTGAGCTATCAAAAGCTCACGGGCCATTTTGTGTCTTTGTGGTGGATCAGAAAGCGACTCGTTCTGTCTTCCACGCTCCCAGGAGGCCGAAGAGACAGGGCTGGGAAGCACAGTATGGAAAAGTGGGCCAAGTGCTCTCAGCCCTCCACTGGAGAGCTCCTTAAAAGGCCAGGAGAGATGATGTCGTGGACTTTCCTTTTCCCTGCTGTTTCCCCCCCGTCTCTCTCGCTCTCTCTCTCGCTTGCCCACTTTCTCTCCTGCCACTGTGGAGAAGCCCATCAGAGAAAGCCGCCGGGCACATCAGGGAACGACCTGACGCTTGATGACTTCACCCTGCTGAAATAATGCCGTTGTCTGCTAGACATGTGCTAGCGTTGAAAAGCAGGACCCCCCGCTTTTCACCCCCCGCATGCTAGGTAGGAATCATCCACTCCTGATTCTGACTCATCCGGGTGCACTGTGTGTCACTGTCATTGCCCCAAACTTTACCCCACATACATGTCAAGTTTAAAAACATTGCAAAGCTCTTTTGTTTGCAGACCAGAAAAGCAGAAATGAGGGGAGACCTGGTGTCACGCTAGCCACTATGGATTGCAGAAGTTGAGTTTTGAAATCTGTTTGCTTAACAATGAAACTTCTTTATGTTTCCCCTGCTTGCCTGTCAAATATGTACATGTAAACATTCCCAAAAAGTATCAGACTATCAGACTCAGCCTGTTAAATCAATTTCACAGCCTAAGATGAAACAGACTGTCCATTAACAAGCATCTGATTAGTATATACAGCCGGTAAAACTACACTATGATACTGCTCTCTATACTGTATTGTACTATATTGCACTGAGATGAGCTGCACTGTCATATGCTATACTCTTTGCTATGCTTCGCTATGCTATGCTATAGCATACCATATTGTACAACAATTAACCACATTGCACTCTACTGTACTGTATTATACAATACCACAATTTTACTCACTATACTATACTATACTATACTATACTATACTATACTATACTATACAAACAAAATGTTACTGGAGCATCTGTATAAATGTATACACTTTGAGTGTGTAACTTCTGTCCTTCTCTACAGACCCCCTGGATGGTCAATCACCCTGTCATAACAGTGGTAGGACAACAACTGCAACGGCAGCAGCGGCGAATGTTCTCGCACACAGCTGTTGCCTCCTCCTTTTTTCCATCACAACCTCCGTAACTGGGGTCAAGATTCCTATGCACCACCACTCTCCTTCCCCCGTCTTCTTAGATTCATCAGCGAGCGGTTTTACCGTTGCCTTTCCAGGTGAGTTTCGGTGCCTGGAGTCAGGCGGCACTGGGCGTGTGTGGGCACGCTCCCTCACCCTCTCCTCTTTAAACTCCTAAATCTACTAGACCATCTGCTGTTATCTGGGGAATGTTTTCTGCACACTCCATGGACATATATGTACCAGTGCATTGACGTCTTCGCTATTTTTAGCTGTGGACCCGCAGCTGGAAGTGGCCACTATGATGTCATGCTTGAGCTCAAAATAAATCAGATTGTTTGTCTTGGGTAAAGATCCCCTCCGGCATTTCACGTTGTGTTTGTTTGTGTTCATCTCATCTGTCAAACTGCATTTTTCAGACTGCCCTGTTTTGGCTTCAGCAAATGCCATAATATCAAAATATGAGTTTGATAATGTGGCATCAAGTCTTTTTCAAGAGCGGAGTATGTATGTGTGCACAGGGTATTTTTGTTGTTGTATTCTTTGAAAACCAGCCCCCAGGTGTGTTTACAGTTGTGTGCATATTGGTTATTGGTCCAAAGATTTACAACTTCAGCTCAGAAATCACTGTATGCTTGTGGCCCTACAAAAACAAATCCTCGCACATAAAATTGTGACTTTTGTTGAAAGTTGAAAGCCTCCAACCAAAACATCCTATTTAGAAAGTGAAAAAAACCCCAACTAACCCTGTAATGTCAGGTCTGATTCCTGTATGTCAGAGCTTAACCATCAGTACCTGCTGACTGCAATTATCCCTTTGTGTTTGTGTATTCGACTGCATGTGTGCACACGCATTTGTGTGTGAAGACAGATGCCTGAAGCACTGGCTCAGCCTGACAGGTGTTCTGTGCTGTCTGAGTTTAGGGACCAAAAGATCTTTTTAAGGGGTGATAGAGTCTGTGGCACACACATAAATGCTGTTTGTTATCCCATCTCTCTCTCTCTCTCTCTCTCTCTCTCTCTGTCTCTTTCTATCATTCCAGTTTTCATTGCAGGTAAAGCATGAGCGCAGATCCAGAGGTCTGCTGACAGGTACCACCACATGCATTTAAGAGCGTCAGTCGTCGCCCTGTCAGCCAGGACACGCTCATGCCTCGCCATGAGGCACGCACATACCAGATAACGCCCCCAAATCAAAAGCAAGGTCAGTAGTAGTTTCCCCTTCCATCATTGTGTTTGGGAATATTTCCTGTTTTTCCAGGACAGTGGGGAACTTGAAGAATTCCTGTGGAACTTCTGTTTGGAAAAGTGGCCGTTAGCATTGAGACTTTGGGGAGTAAAACTGCCTCTGACCTACATTTAATCTTGGAGGGTGAACTGCCCATCAAAGCTCATTAGAGGTGGGAATACATGGATCGATCTATTCTATTTACGTCCAAAACGTTTAGCTTGACGGATGAACATTGATATTTTGCTGTGCCTTTATCTGTTCGTCATATCCAATTTAAATCAGTCTGTGTCATGGATGAAGGAAATCTTTTGGTTGTGATATGGATCAGCATCTGGAATGAAAATGAAGATGGAGCTCGATCTCTGTCGTCACTCGTCGCCCAGAGATTCTTGCCATCACCATTTGTCTGATCTCTATCCCATATCTCCCTTTCAGTTCCTTACTCTTTTAATCCCGGTTGCGGTGTCGTGGTCACTTTCCACTGTATTCCTTTTGCTTGACTCAAGAGAAGCAAGAAAAGACAACGACAGTGCAAAGTGTAATTTCAGCAGAATCGTCTCCCAAATGAGTTCCTGCCAATATGGCGATTAGCACGATTGCGCCGCCCGAATGCAGTGCCAACCAGTTTTATCATGCGATGAATAAATATTTGAAAATGATGACTGATAACAGTAGCAGATGGCTGCGGGGAGGATCACAATCACATGTGGGCGGCTTCACAGTGAGAAAGTACAAGTGAGGGATATTTTTAGGCCGCTGCTGCTGCCACCGCCACCACCGGCGGTGGTGTAGGGACGGCTTCCTTTGTGAGATGTGTAGGAGGTCTTCGGTAGGGATTCTGGTCAGGCCTCTACAGACTGCTCCAAAAACTGAACATTTTACATCAACCGCACAGGAAAAAAAGGAGCATCTCCTTTCTTGCCCAGTGTCTATTTCATAATATCACTGTGCCATAATTCTTTTTGTTGAGGTGCACAACGACAATAAATTTCTATTTTTCTATTCTATTTTAGATTTTTATGTCGGTGTCAAATACAGAATTGATTGTCTCAAAGCTACTCCTGGATCAGAGCTTTGACTTTTTGACGCCAACTGTAGCGCATGAATAATGTTCTCAGCTGGAAAACGCTGGAGCCAACACACATCAGCTGTAACTCGCGGTGGTTTTCGGGATTAAAGGAGGTCGCAGGAGATGAGCAGCGATAGGAAACGAGATATACGACACCTGTTAATTGAAACATGAACCTGTCCACGAGCAAAGTGAAGTCCCTTGAAGTGCCTTTGGTGACAAATGAGATGGTCTGGCGACCCTTGACCCCAGAGAGTACAGGACTCCGGGGAGCTTGTGCACTCGCGATTGGGTTCGGCTCGCGCGACGCAAACGGCTTTTAAACCCGATAGGCCCCGTCGGCTTTCAGGGGGCTGGGAGCAGCTCTGTTTTTCCGCTCGTGCCTCTTCTTGTCACAGAGGTGAATGGAAATAATGCAGACAAAAGGTTTCTGTGGCTGAGCGCTAATCACCGATGACTTCAAAATGACGTGGAGTGATGTCATCTCTTAATCTGACCATCGCTTCTCATGGAAAGCATCGCCATCAAGGCACATTGTGCTTCAATTTTCGCCAAGCGCACCTTCGACTCCTCCTAATCTGATCAGTATGTATTAAATCTTCCATCCATTGTGACACGGCTTGGTTTCTGTTCCGAACGATGGTATTAGACACGCTCGTCTTCATCCAACTGGAGCGCAATATTTATACCTGACAGCAAAAATTGATGATCCTGTTTTCCATGAACCGCGCGGCTGGAGTGACTCATCGTAGCTTTTAGTGCTAACCCATTACAGGGTCCACCGCAGCTCCAGATTTGGCCTATTATTAGCCACTTTTCTCCAGGAAACAAGGTCACTCCGATAGCCCTCGCTTATTACGCTGCCACTACTCATCGGGTCTTAAAGAGACACTCAGCCCAGAATTCAGCATAATTTATTGGTTAACACATTCAGTATCTGGTGCAGCACCGCCGGTCGTAATGATTTGAGCATGAATTGGCATGATTGCTGTTATTGCGCACTGGCCCCAGGACTGAGCGAGTGGAGGGGAGTTGTAGTCCAGCTGCAGGGGCCCCGGTGAAGTGAGAGACTTGGGCCTATTTCTGTCGGGGTTGAGGGCTCAGCTGTTGTCTGGGAGTGGATCACCTCATGAATACTAAAACTCCCCCCACCACCAATTCTGTCCAGTCCTATTATTTTTGCAGAGGCATTGGTGATTGGGAGATTGTTTTTGTACCACCACCTATACCTGAACCGTACCTCCTGTTACTCCTGGAATGTACTCCCAATTGGCCTTGAACTGTGCCCCCTCTTGCCCCGGTACTGTAGCCACCTTACCCCCGTACCGTACCTGCTCTTACCCCTGTACTGTACTTGCGCTCGCCCCCCACGTCCCTGTACTTGGCCCACATCAACCCCTAAAAGATATTTCTATAGAATATACTGAGCGAAACGCACGTCTTACTAGCCTGTGATCCCGTGAGCATCAGCCACCTCTTGTGTTTGTGACCCAAAGTGTGTGTGTGTGTGTGTGTGTGTGCAAGTGTGTGTGCATGAGAGAGGTTTCCATTTGACGCAGAAATATTTCCCTAATTGTTCCAGCTTTCGTATGCATATAAACCATCCTCAAATAATCCTAAAATTTGTAAATAGTCATATGACCTGACAAGACAAGACCAAGAAAGGACAGGACAGGACAGGACAGGACAGGACAAGACAAGACAAGACAAGACAAGACAAGACATATTCAATAAAATGATATTAAATGAAATGACAAAGAAAAACCTCAAATAAACGATTATATTACTTATGTTCTGTCATATCAAAGTCAATTCTAAATGATAAATGATGCTGTATGGGAGTCATTCTGTCAAAAGAGCTATTGTCTGATTTTTTACACAAACGCTTCAGGGACAGTGGAGCACAGTCAGCGGCACATTTGGGGCATCAAACACCGCAGCTATGCTGCTAGCGCGGTAGCTCGCTGACCTTATTTGGCTCAAACTACCGCAATGGACACCTAGTGGACTCACGCTGGCACTGGTGCACAGACCACTGCGCCGCGTGACCGTCAGGAGGAGGGCGGGGCTGCTATTATTACTCCCCTTGATGACAATGATGTGATTCCACTGACACCCCACCGCCCCCACCCCTTTCCAAGCTCCATGTAAATCGTCTCACCCCTGTCGCTGATTTGCTG
>OMPJ01029283.1:0-17708 GCA_900312935.1 Carapus acus
CTATTCAGGGCTCATTGAGAATTAAAGCGAGAGGCCCCGTAAGAAAACATCTCTCAGACTCTTAAATCAGCATTCTGTGAGATGGAGGAGTGGGTGGAATCATGGACACGGTGTTATCAGCTCCTGTCTCTTTCTTTCTCTGTCTCTCTTTCTCCCTCTCCCTCTCCTCCGCCCCTCCTCTCTCTCTCTCTCCCTACCTGCTGGACCTCGGCTCTGCCTACGCAGCCGGAGCAGGAAACCTGATTGACAGCTGAAGTGGCGACCCTTTTTATTTATTTATTTTTTCTGCGAATGAAATTACAGATTCCAACCTCAGGCTGATGAGAACTTCTTTTAACACGAATCTTTTCAGTGCGCTGCTGGAAACGAGTGAGCCGCCTCGTGCTGTCTTGGTCCTTTATCCTCTCTGCTTTTGTGTGTGTGTGTCTGTGCCTCTTTGTGTGTTTGTGTGTTTGCATGTATGTGTGTGTGTGTCCTCTCCTCACAGGGCCTTGCCCGGCATGATGCAGTGGATCAGGTCTCAGCGACCCGGCGAAAGCGGCATCAACATCATCACGGCTGACTTTGTGGAGCTGGGAGAGTTCATCAGCGCCGTCATCACCCTCAACTATCACCTGGACGACGAGGACGACGACGCCACCTGAAGGCCGGCGGTGGAGCAGCAGGGGAGCGCGGTCACCGCGACCACGCCACGTGGTTGGGGGGGGTCTGTGCTCTCGCCCGTTTTTCTCTTTGGCGTTTGTTTCCAGAAGGGAGGAGCCGTTCTGCTCCTCTCACTTTATTTAGGGCTATAGAGGATGGTGGAGAGATGATGGGGGGAGGTAGGAGGGCGGGTGTTTTTCGAGGAGGAAGGGGCTGTTGGGATTTATGCTGGACCATCATTAAGACTGTCTGCCATTTTGTTTTTTGTTTTTTTTTCCGTCTTGTTTTCTATTTGGAGGGTGAAACGGACAGTTGATTTTGAGAGGTTCATTTTCTTGACAACCTGTGCTGTAAATTAACTGCTTTCCCCAAGGATGAGATGCACCCACACACACACACACACTGATGGGGATGAGGGTTTCTAGGTTACGGTTGGTATGCTAGGTTATTCCGAACTCATCAATGTATTGATAACCGCATCACCATTCCAGTAACAGCGGCAATTTGGAGCCGCCGCCGTGATGCGAATCAATCTCTGGCACGATTGGGTGAAAGGCTGAAGGTCACTGTTGGTTTTCCTTCCCCTGCTTTGGCGAGGGAGAGGTTTTATTTTGACATCGATTGGTTGGCTCACAGCGGTTGGGTTCTATTTTTAACTATACATGTAACGTAAAGAGGATTTTCCAGC
Source organism: Carapus acus (assembly GCA_900312935.1). Taxonomy (NCBI): domain Eukaryota; kingdom Metazoa; phylum Chordata; class Actinopteri; order Ophidiiformes; family Carapidae; genus Carapus; species Carapus acus. The sequence goes on from OMPJ01029283.1 coordinate 1,331, forward strand.
TCAGACCAGGTAACTTAAGGGTTTCACTCCCTGTAAACTTAGACACTGATGCGGCGCCTGTGGATGGATGGGTGAGTGGGTGATACCCACTTATCCCCAGAAAAACACACGCTCACACACACTCGCACACGCACGTGTGGAGACGGGGAAGGAGAGAGAAGCTTGTTTAGCCAGGAAAAAAAAGACAAAGTACCACTTATAAAGTCTTTAGTGCGTCTGAATAATTTTGTTGTTGAGTGCGTCCAATCGCTTAGCATCTCCTTCTCCCACAGCCGGTTTAGCGCAAAACAATAAATACTTTCTCGCCGACACGTCGGAACGCAATCAGTGCTACTCAGTGTTTTTAAGGGGAGTGAATCCGTTGTAAACTTATTTGTCCAATATCGTGGCGGGTGCTGAGTCGTGATAGCCCCCTCGCTCCTCCGCCAAGATAAAAAAAAAAAAAGAAAAGAAAACTCCAGTGCGTCTGGGTGTCATGTCTGCCTTTCCTGTGCTCGTACCTGCTGCTGTGGTGCAGTGTGTATGAGTCACCATCAGATGTGTCGTGCTACTGTGTCATAATATAACACATATTATCATAACGCAAGATCTGTCCAGCTTAAGAATCCAGCGAAAGGGGGAGCGTGCGTCCACACCGTATCCACATTACCCAACATCAAGCTAGTTTCTCCACCTCTGTGTCAGTAACCATCACAATTGTGCGTATCGCTTTTGTGTTTTCCAAGAACGGAAGTTATCTGCCCGTGATGGCGGCGCTCCGGTCCGGGAGAAACGAGGAGCACAGACAGAAGAGGAAGTTGTAGTGTTGTTTGATGCATTATGCATGAATGCCATCTCACGTCAGGCCAAAACGCTCACATTTCCATGCCGGCGGCGTCTCCTTCAGAGAATGTATTCTGCTGGGATGCTGTCGTCCACTTTGTTCCTGTAAAAACCAAAATGGAGCTCTTAGGATCGGTGAATGTACGCGTCTCGTGAGTTAATGTGCCACGTCCGACACGCCACGGAGAGACTGGAATTGTTCTGCTGTGCAAACACCCGACGGTGAAGTTGTTTTTCCAGCGTGCGTTTGTTTGTGTCCCAATGTTTTCTATCGTGACGAGCTTGTACATACTGGAAACGCCAATAACACTGCCGAGGAATTGTAAAAATTGTTGCAAGGATTGCGAAGACGCATTTGTATATTCACTCATTGTTTCATGTTGATTTGGAATTTCAGTTTTGCTGCATGAAGTTGTAGATCTCGACTCAGATTCCTGACCGCATGGTTTCTGGCTAGGACTTTATCGCCCTTTAAGACATGACACCCTTTCTTTTGAACCGACTCAAACAAATAATTCATCCGGATGAGCGAACTTGACAGATCTTGTAAAATCGTGTTTTGTGAGGACGGCGCGTCCTCCTCTGGTCCAAACTGTGGTCATTGCCTTCATGTTCTGATGTGACGAGTCTTTTTGCTGTTGTTGTACAATTGGAACCTTTGCTCAAATGGAAGTGTTCAGTGGAAAAATGATCAAGCAAATAAAGCTTCTATGCGTACAGTTTGGAGAGCCCATTGAATCCTCTATTTCCTGACCGCAGGCAGAAAAATCAATGGGGAGGTCCTGTTGTTTGGATCAAGCTCTATCAGCTTTTGTGGCTAAATCCAAATCCAAAATACATTGGGTTTCCCAGAGTTAATCTATCTGTAAGTGTTTTATTTTATTTTATTTTATTTTATTTTATTTTATTTTATTTTATTTTATTTTATTTTATTTTATTTTATTTTATTTTATTTTATTTTATTTTATTATTTTTTAATGCCAGTTTGTCCATAGGAGCATCTTTGGATGTTGCTGTTACCACGGTGATGAGGATGGGGATGGGTGCATGCAGGGACACGTGGTGACCTTGAATTTTTTTCAGTGATCGCGTATGTACTCCATCACGGTGATGACGAGGTGTGTGTGCTTGCAGAAATCTGTGTGTGTGTGTGTGTGTGTGTGCGTGTGTGTATATTACTCTACAAATCAATGTGTCCATCTAATAACCCATAATTATCCTTTCTGTCAGCTTCCAGGTCTGCGTCTAAGTTCCACGTTAGAAATCTCTTGAAATATGCAGATGCTGTGTGAGCAAATCATGGAGGCATGTGATGCAATTGTGACTCTCATGACTAATTCTTGTTTTTCACCTTCAACCTCTGGAGCTTGTTGGCAGGATTGTTTTTTTTTTTTTGGAGCGGTGTGATTCATTTACCAGCCGGCTGCTCTCTGGCTCACGTCCGTCTAGCTCTGCCGACACACTCGCGGGCGAGCAGTGTCGTGCTGCGGCACGCAGACGACACACACCTGAGGAGGAGGACGAGGACGAGGACGAGGACGAGGACGAGGAGGAGGACGTTTGATTTGATTGCGACTTCAAGGCTGGCTCTCTCTCACGTGGAGGAGCGGAGGTGTAAGAAAATATCCTGCGTCGTGGTTTTAATCCGGCCTGCGTCGCTCATTGAGGTGGATCTAGAACATTTTGAAATAAGAATGAAATCAGGCCAAGTTCTGCCAAAAAAATAATAATTCTGAGACAAAAAGCGCAACGATACAGCCTGCAGGCTAAACTGTCCTTCCACTTGTATGAAAATATCTTATTTAGAATGTGCTTTCCAGACTTGAATTGAACACTGCGTGTGTATGTGTCTGTGTGTGTGTGTGTGTGTGTGTGTGTGTGTGTATGTGTGTGTGTGTACACTTTCTTATATAGTTCTGACAGAGGCAAACACAAACACACACGCACACACACAGATGGGGAAGAGGCAGAGATGTGGGTGGGAGGCAGCGATGGATGATGGCTTTCAGGCGGTACAAAGAGTCGCACTTTCAGCCATGTTTGAAGTGTGGGGGGGTTGGGAGGAGGAGGGAGGAGAGGAGGTGGAAGATGATGAGGGCAGGGGGTACGGCAATCATCGGGCCGGCTCTGGCGTCTGGTAGTGAGCGCGCACGCCCGCAATTTGTCTGCCAGCAGAATCTACAATCCGCTGTTGTTTCAGCGGGCTGCCAAATATCAGGCACGGAGAGACAAACAGCCAGGGAGCTTAAACGCTCCTAATTATCCGTCAGCGCTCGGCTGGTGGATCCATCGCGCTAACGGGCGAGGAAGAGGACGCTGCCAGGCTTGCGGTTGCCGAAAGAGGGATGACCTTTGGTGTGCGCCCAGAGGTCGGAATGGTTACGCCGGTCATCCGGGGACCAGAGAGGTTGGAGCAGGGGTCACCAGTGCTGTGCCCGCGGGTACAGGTGCACCCGGAAAGGACCGCTGAAGGCAACAGTGAGGCATGTTCTCAAATGTGGGGAATAATTTCCATTGACGTGAGCATCTCCTCACACAGTATTACCACTACTAGAGTTAGGGTTAGGGATAGGGTTATTTACTAGCACTACTACTACTACTACTTCGACTACTACTACTACTTCGACAGCTGTAATTATCATCATAATTTTGCAGTAAAGCGGTTTCCATGGCTGAGCTTGATGCCCGCAAAGTCCATTTAAGGCGCCAGTGAGGCATGTTCTGAAATGTGGGGAATAATTACCATTGACATGTGAGCAGTCTCCTCACAAAGTATTACTACTACTAGAGATAGGGTTAGGGATAGGTTCGGGTTAGCTACTAATACTAATACTTATACTAATACTAATGCTAATACTACTACTTGAGCAGTCCCCTCACATAGCATTACAGCAAGGGTCAGGGTTAGGGTCAGGGTTAGGGATGGGGTTAGGGTTGTTTACTACCACTACTGCCATCACTACTGCTACTACCATCACTACCCCTACCACTGCTTCCACTACTTCTACCACTACTACTACTTCTACTACTACTACTACCACTACTAAGTCTATGATTGGTGGTCTAATTACAAAATTGTGATCTGTGCAATTTTGTTATTTAGGACAATTTTAGGACATTTGCATCAAACACTTCCTGTCCACCCTTCCAGTTCCAGTCAGTACCCATGATAGCCCTCAGTCTCAAAGAGGCTATGGACACCAAGGCGGGAACAATGTTGGTGTGTCGTTGAGAAAGATGTTGAACCCCTCACTACTCTCTGAGTACCCCAGCACACCTCGACTAAGGAAGGGCGATCAAATAATGTCTCAATGTGTCTGTGATGAGGGAAGATGAAAAGCGTTGCCTGACTCCACCTGTGAAGAATCAGCAGCACCAGAAACCAACACTACTTAGAGTACTCAGAGTGATAAGTGTGAGTCAGACAGGGACACGCAAAGTATTTGACTAGATTCTGCACTCTCAATCACAATCACAACATAGGTCCATTGCTGACGTGTCCCTGAGCCACAGCAGCCGCTCCCTGGTCACCTTACTGAGCAGCCGCCTGCTCCTCAGACAGTGAGGACGGGTCGCATGCAGAGATACAACTCAGCAGTGAACCAAATAAGTGAACCAAAATCCCCTGAAAAAAGCTAATTTCAATCCCAGCCTGTCCATCTGAGGAGAAAATCACAGCGGGACACCCTCTGCCATGACCCCTAGGGACGTGGACAGACAGGTCACATCAGGGGATGACAATGTCTCATGGTGCCTCAGAAGAAAAACAAAATGAAAAAGATATTTCCAGCCTGTGTGTGTGCTTCGCGTGCCTGAGCCTCACGCGCCGAGGTCTCGTTGGACGAGGCGTCTCGCGGGGCAGATGGCGGTCTGAGATGGACCCCTGACCGTAATGAGACGCAGTGAACCGCCGCTAATGGAGGCCGCGCTCCGGTGCCTCGTCGTCTCAAACCAACTGTTTATCTAGCCCGTGGCGACGGGAATTAGCTGGCTGCCGCGCCGGAGACGTTTCACACCCACCGCACGCGTGGGATCTTCAGGAAATCACTGTTGTAATCATTGGCGGATTAATGAAGTTTCTGAATTAGTATGCAAATCCGAGGACGGTTTCGAAGCGAAGCCGTTTGACGGACCCGAGAACCCAAACGAACACTTGCTTTCTTCCCTGGTCCGTCGGTGGTACAACGATGCTCCACGTCACATGAGCGTAGCGTGAATTTTACCATGTTGCTGCACCGCAAATATCTTCATAATCTCTGAATAACAGTAGAATCCATGTACCTGGGGTTGACAGCTCTCGAATGGGACGCCGCCGACGTGAGGGAGCATCAAACCGCGACGCTACACTTTGAGCTCTCGTGTAATAATTTGCTCCATTTCACGCTCGCGTTATCGTATCACACCCAGACGTGTCTTCTCATTTCCCTCCACGCCCTTGTGGGTACAGCAGCGGTATATTCGCCTCCTTCTGCTTTCCATTTATTCCAAATGGAGCTGCACTTAAACAAGACGTCTCCGATTGGCTGCCGGGATTAAATTGCGGCGTGCTTATTCATGACACTGACAACAATCAGCGTTCACTTACGCAACCTCGCCTGCCGACGGGCCCGCTGGGGAATATCGCACAAACCTGTGTGATGGGACGTTGATGGATCTGCCCGGCCGTCAGCTCTGACAGCCAAATAATCGACGAATTGGGCATTAAGCGGTGTTTCCGCATCCAAATCCGGGGAACGTTTTCCCGTCCCTTTCAGTCCGTAGCCTCCCCTGGACCGCGATGCGTTGGCGATGTGCTCGTCCTGCCGTAGCAGCGGCGGTGGAGCCTTGTAACAGCTTATTGCGTGCGTCTCTGGAGAAGCTGTTCATGCTGTAAATAACTTTGCACACACCACTGACGAGTCATTTTTAAACACTGGTCAAATTGTCGGGAAACTGTTCGAGTCTATTTGCAATGCCCCCCGCTGGTGTATCCTCTAAATTGCAAACCAAGCGGTTTTGTTTCCAGTCATTTTGGTTTTTAATTTAGATTTTTCGTTAAAGATATTTCATTACTCCCAAAGGGAGAAATTGGTTCTCTGCGTCTTAGACGTCCTCATTATTTGAGGAGCAGTGAGCTGCTCGGGCAGGAGACGGTATGGACACAGCAGCAGTGTCTTGCTCAAGGACACCCAGACGGAAATCAATTAAAGTCAGTTTAGTGTAGAAAATAGCCAAGCTATGACAAATAGAGTAGAATAGAAGAGAAAATAATTGAATAGTGGTAGAGGCTGTTCTTCAGTGGCTCAGTCTGAGTTTTGATGTTTCTGGACCTCCCACCCAACAGACTCTTCTGGTTGTGAGGTTGTTTGTTGACCCTCCTGAGAGCTTTTCTCTCCTCTAATGTGCTGCTGGCAAACTCCGCTCATCTCAAACCTGTAATCGGGTGATTCGTCACATCTAAGCACAAGAATCTCTGCCACGATGGCACGTGAGACGCTTGCGTGTATCTCCATGCTAAATTACAGAATCCATTTTGTCACAGTTTGGTACCGTCTGGCCCGACTGAAGGCGCATCTGAGGTTAATCTCGCAGGGAGAGAAATATTCGTGGTTTCGCTGGAGTGGCCATTGTTACATCTGTCTGTCAGACCCTGAAAGAGGAGAACCAAACTGAGCCAAGGCCCATTTTTTAGTTCTCTTTTGAGTCATTGCGCTTCCACAGAATCATGATTACTTGCAAGAGAAGTACTTATTCTTATTCGGTATTTCGACTCCCGAGGTTGTAAATAGTGTCAACATTGAGCAAGAAAACCTTCGTGTTGATGTGGGCTGATGCAACATCGAAATGTGTCATGCAACACATCTGTGAGACTTTATTTCCTCTTATTCACACTAATTCCACATTTGCTTAGATCAAGCGCAGATTATCGATATGATTATCACCCAGTTGGGGAAAAGGGGGAGCCGCAGCAGAGAATGTTTATTTTCCAGCACCACAAACAACAGCTGGACGCACAAGCTTTCACTTTTGTTCTGACTTTTTAGAGCAATCTGCCAAAACACAAATTTTCCACAGGCTTTGCCAAAGCGTCGAAGGCGGCTGCTCTGACGAATTTCACACCCACACAAACACACCGACACACACACACACACACACACAAACACACACTTTAAAACGCAGTCCCAGTTCCCTTCCCCGGGAGTGCGTGGCTCAGCACTGCGGTTCAAAGCTCCCTCCGCTTCCCTCTGCTCACTCACCATGCAGGCAAGTACTGCACAAATACACATAATTATAATCTTTTATTCTCCACCTTTCTCTGAGGGGAGATTCACTCAGACGCTCCGTAGGGGGGCCGTGCAATCAAATGTGCTCACTACTGCTCCAAACTTTCCCCCCCTTTCCAAAGACTCTCCGCCTGCTGAGCATCCCGGGGCTGCTTTTTATGGTCGTCACTCAGGGGTAAGCGTCCCGTTTCTCACTTCATGTTGGAGGACACATCCCAGCAAAGCAGATTGGACTGAGGTGTGGGGACATTTCTGTTTTCTGTGTTTTTTCCTTTTTAATAAGCCTCGCTGTCCAGAGGATTCCTTGTCAGTGGGGGCCGTACGGGGAGTGGTCAGAGTGTGATGGCTGCACCAAATTGCAGGTTAGGCTCTATTTGCTAGCAGGAGCTGGAGTGTATTAAGCCCACAACAACTCTGCCGTTACTACTTTTTTTTTTTTTTTTTTAATGTTTGTCTGTGTGTATTCTCTCTGGTCAAACACAACGTGGATTTTTGAGGGTCCGGTCTGTATTTATTCACTTTACATTAATCCCCAAGGGGTGAACTATTGATTTATTTATGGATTTGTTCCCTCCGGCAGACGGTATGTATTGTTTCTCCGAGCACACCTCTCTATTGACCGGGCCACTTGTTTAGAATGCCAACCGCTGCCGGTATCTGTAATGGGGCTCACACCTTGTTTCAGACAAGAACGCGAGCCGTGGCGGTCTACGCCCAGTTCGGAGGCAACGGCTGCAACGGGGTTGCGACTCAGTCCAGGGCCTGCGAGACCACCCGAGGCTGTCCTCATGAGGAAGGATGCAGAGACAGATTTCGCTGCAGATCAGGTGAGAGGCGTTTGATAAAGGTGCGGGAATTAATTTAAGGACGTTTCTATTCTGTGCTGTGTCTTGTGCTGTCCAGGAAAGTGTATCCACAGGTCCCTGGTGTGCAACGGAGACCAGGACTGTGAGGAGGACAGTACGGACGAGCAAGCCTGTGACACTGGGCAGCGACCTCTGGGATGTCCAACTTCAGTCTTGCCGCCAAATATTGAGCTCCTGGGACTGGGGTGAGAGGGGAAAGCCTGGAACGAATCCTTCTATCAAATCTATCTATCTCATCTATGGTCTTACAAAGATGCAACTGTAAATATAATATTGTCCTGAATTCAAGGAAGTGTTTGATTCTGATTGTGACGAACACGCTTTATCTGTCGCCTCCTCAGGTTTGACGCTGTGTTGGGGACGTGGAGGAGCAGTGTGATCAACACAAAGGCCTTTGCGGGTCAATGTCGTCTCCTCTTCAGCAACCTCCACAGATCCATGTACCGACTTCCCCAAAGCACCATTAGGTACAACTTTATGGTCAGTCACGCCTGGAGAAATCCAATATCACAAGACTACGTACACATTGACAGGGATGCATCACCGACATGCCCTACAAGTGCTGAACGTGCAATTTCAGGTCACGGTGGAGAATGACGTCAGCGACGAGATGTACTCCAGTAGGTGGCACTATGCCAAGGACATCACCAACAGACAAACAATAACAGGGACCTCGTCAGGATACAACAATTATGACTTCCACGAGTCCGACGTTCAGACGCAGGTGGGAGGGGACCGTCTCTGCTCATTGAGGACTCTCTCCTGCAACCTTTTCTTACCTCGCATCTCCTCCCCAGACTCGCAGGCTCTTAGTTTTGAAGAACAACATAGAGCTGGCACAGTTCCAGATGAACTCCCCCCAGCACCTCACTACATCGGAGGAGTTGTGGAAAGCACTGATCAAACTGCCGGTGGTTTATGACTCTGCCGCTTACCGCACCATTTTGGAGAGGTTTGGAACGCATTACCTATCAGAGGGGAGCCTCGGAGGTTCCTTCAAAGTCATCCTAAGCATCGATGAGGAAACCAGCAAACACACTGGTGAGGATTGTGGCCTTAACCGGAGAAAAGTAAATCCTCAGGTCAGATTTGCGGTATAGAAACAAAATCTCATTTGCACATTTGGCAATATTACATCTCAGTGTTATGAATAAACTACATTGGCACACCATCCACAAAATAGGAAATGTCATCACTATTGTCCTCCTACTATTCCATGTTAAGGTCATTTGTGGTAGAGACTTTTCTTACCCTCTCATTCTCTCCGTTCCACAGTGAGGGAAAAGAGCAGGTACGACGAATGTGACAAAACTGAACACTGGTTTCTGATATTCCGCATCACCACTGAGCATTGCAGGAGAGGTAGCAGTGACCATGAATCAGTCAGAGGTGAGTAAAGGTAGTGGAGATAGAGAGCAGAGGTGTAGCTGAACGATGTATGTGCTGTTTATGGGTGCTTCATCTCTCTGAAACAGGCAATTCCAAGAATAACAACGTGCAAAAAGTAGATCCAATCGGAGGAAGTTTCCAGCATATCGCTGCGCTTCAGCGCATGGATCTGACTGATCTGGACAGGAACTGGGAGAGGTACTCAAACTGGGCTGAATCAGTGAGATCATTTCCCACCGTCATAAAGCAGAAGGTGAGAGCAATTCAGATACGGGGGAGAAGATCGTCGAACCCTGTTGAATTTCACCATCTCACCACAACTCATGTTCCCCCAGCTGCGTCCGCTGTGGGAGCTGGTGAAGTCGGACGAGGTTCAGTGTGCTGGGGTCAAGAAGCTCCACCTTCTGCGGGCCGTTGAGCAGTACCTCTCTGAGCGTGACCCCTGCAACTGCCAGCCGTGCCGCAACAACGGCGTGGTCGTCATGGATGGCAATGAGTGCAAGTGCATCTGCAAGCCTGGCACATCGGGAGTGGCATGCGAGCACGGCAGTGATGCAGAGGCTCAGCAGGGTGTGTGTTACCGCTCGGATTTGTATCAAGTTTTGAGGGTGTGTGGATGTAATTTGGGTAGACATGAGGGAGAGAAGGATGATCAGCTGTGGAAACCCCTGAAGAGAGCGAGTGAAAGAAGAAAAAGAAGTGCCGACCGACAGCAGTACCACAACAAGAGGAAGTAGCAGTGTTCAAAGCGGTGGCAGTAGTGGTAGAAGGGGAAATACCAGAAGTTGTCATGGCTGTGGCACTGATAAAAGTACTGGTAGGAGTAGTATTAGCAATAGTGGTAGCAGTAGTTAAGAGTAGAAGAAGTAGCACACCTAGTGGTAGCAGGTGCAGTGGCAGTAGTTGTTGTGGTAGCAGAGGCAGTGTTAGCAATAGAGTCACAATAAGAATTAGTACTATTACCACTCGTATTGTCATTATTGGCGGTCATGGATGTTTGACTGGGAAGGTGCTTTACTAATCCATTGATATATCGGTCCAGGATATTTAAAGCACTAGTAGAGGTCGTAGTAATGGTGGTAATGATACAAGTGATGGTTTTTGATCATTTGTTGGTTTATTTGTGGGTTTGTTCCTCCCTCACTCCTCGTTTCTGTGTATTCAGGTGTGGTCCACGGTGGCTGGACCTGCTGGTCGGGCTGGTCTTCGTGTATCCGGGGTCGAAGGTCTAAACATCGTTCCTGCTCCAACCCTGCTCCTCAGAACGGTGGCCAGAGCTGTGCAGGAGAGGCCACGGAGAGGTCGGACTGTGACGACCAGGAGCTCCGACACCTTCGGTCAGAGCGGGAACACTCTCTCACTGTGCCTTTGTTTGCAACATGAATCCAAGTGTCACACTGGGCAGGGTGGAAATATGGAATATTTGAAACTTTTTTCCTTTTTTGCCATTTCTCAGAGTCATGGAGCCGCAGTGTTTTCATCAGACTCCCACTGCCCAAGAGAGGTGTGGGTCCCCACCTCCTCTGCCAAACGGCTCTGTTTTGGTGTGTGTCACAAAAATATACATTTCTGTTGTGCCTCTCTTGTCCCCCAATGCTACACTTGCTATAACCCATTACATGTACGTTAATGCACTGTATGTAGCCAACACAGGTACTAACGTATCCCCATGTGAACTAGATATTCAGATGCTATGTCACATGACAATAACGAAGAATTATTCTCTTTCGTAGAAATTCACAAAGAATGCACTGTACTCAAAGCCATGTCTTTTGTTGCCATGTACCACAGGTCCCAAGGGATGTGTACCTTGTAGGAACAAGAGTTGAGTACACCTGCAATGAAGGTCACTACCTTGTTGGTCCGAGCACCATAGAATGTACCTCAGGTCGAACCTGGTCCGCTGATCCTGGGGTGTGCACAAGTACGCAGGCAATGTATACTTACAGTCCAGGAACCCAGTGAGACTGATGTGATGGTACATTTTCAAACCCAACTCTGTTTCTGGTTTATCAACTTTTCAGGGTCGGTGTGCAAGCTCCCGACGCTTCTCGATAATGTCGTAGCTTCACCTTTGAAGCTATTCTACAACATAGGAGAGACGGTGACCCTGTCCTGTCCGGACGGTACGCAGCTTGAAGGAGAAGCCACGGTGATCTGTGATGCCAGCCTCCAGTTTTCACCATCCCCAACAGACGTCCAGTGTAGAGGTACGTCACACAGGTGTCCAATGTAGAGGAACGTCACACAGGTGTCCAATGTGGACGTACGTCCAACACAAAACTGAAAATTACTACTGCTGGAATCATGCACTTGAGTCTGATATGATTTGGCGAGCCATTATGTAAATGTAGATAACTTTTCATCCAATTTAAACACAGTAATGCAGAATAAAAGATGATTACCGCCTGCATCAGTCTTGCTCTTTTGTTTTTATTATCCTGTCCTCTGCCATAGCGATGATACCCCAAATGCGTTCAGCGACTCATTTGTCTGTGCGCTGTGAACCATGGGAGAAGTCCGTCAGAGGAAAATGCATTTGCAAAATGCCATTTGAGTGCAAGTGGGTCTATTTAAGAAGTCGGCCTCGGTATTCTGTTGCCATTTCAGAGTGATGTTGATGACGTTGATGATGATTTTGTTTTGTTTTTTTCCGTCTCTAGGCCGTCTTTGGATTTGTGTGCTGTAAATACCGTGACGGGGAGATCACTCCCTCTAAATGTGTGCAAACTGCAAACACTGCAGTGTATGAAAAGGAAACTCGTAATAGCGGACAACAGCGCCTGCCAGTGGCCACCACGCACAACTACAAGCTGCGCCGATTGTTACATGTGGGAGACCTGTGATGGTGCGTATGAACCCGCCGTGACACAAACGCAAAGTTGGTCACGTCTCCACAATAAGAAGAGAGACGCATTCACCCAATTTGACACACTTCTGCAGATCAAACCAACGAGTGTCGCTGCAAAGAGCTCGCCGATTGTTCGTCCCAAGGATCAGATGTGTGTGTCCGTGTCGGGGAGGAGGGGACCGCAGGGAACCAGACCATGAACGAGTGCGAAGCAGGACTGCGCAGATGCAAAGGAGAGAAAGTTTCCGTGCTTAGTGTGCAGGCCTGTGTGTAGACAATCATGTGTGCACTCATGTTGCACTCCTATGTTCTTTCTTAGGCCGCACCGATTGCAATAAATGTTTAAAGAGAGTTCTAATCACCACGAGACGTACAGAGAATGGTCAAAGACATCCACCTGACCTTTGCTGCCTGGTGGAGTCACCTGATTTTCTGACATAGAGATATTCAGAATGTCCTCAGCTTGATCTTTGCAAAAAAACAAAAACAAACCAACAGGGGAGAGCATTTTAATGCAACCTCCTCATAAAAATAAGTAAAAATCTGTGTTTCTGGCTGAGTCAAATCTATTTCAGAAGACGTTCTCTGCTAAGCAAAGCAGACAGCACACCGTCTGCCAACCAAACCCCTGCTGACAGCCTATTCCTGCGACTGGCTGCCTGCCTTCTCGTGCTGTGTGTGTCCAGGAATGTGTGAGTGTGTATGTGTGAAGAATGGAGAAATGTAATATCCCCCCCACGGCACCAAAGCGCCGCGTGTTACCCAATGTTGGAGGCCATGGTTGCTGTTTGGGAGGCAGATATAGTCCGAAGCTTTGTAGCACTTCACTGGAAAGATTCATGAAAAGCACACAGAGTGGGGCTGCAGCTGTCAGCCTCACTATGTGTACATGCTGAATACATACTGTGTACACACTGTGTACTCTATAGTATGATGCTTATAGGGTACAGTCAACCTCTGTGATGCTGTACATCAATGTCACTGTGAATTCTGATGAATTTCAAATCTCATCCTCCACGAATGACTTGGTTCTGTCAAGAACTGACAACTTTCAATGTGAAAGAATTCAACTTGCATATAAATCCAATTTTGGCATTTGGACAAGGGGCGCGAGAAGGTCACACAAGGGTAAACTTGACATAACAACTCCTCAATCAAACCTGGAGCGCCTCCTCTGCGTCTCTTCCGGCCCTTTGTCTTCCCCCACTGGACATCGGAGTGAACTACAAGCGTGAACCAAACAAACTCCACAAGCGACAGGCCGGTAAATTTCAATAACAAAAGTTTTATTAACAATGTAAAATGACCTATGTCCGCCTCGACTACGGTACCTCACCATGCCCTAAACACTGATCTTTACTATCATTAATAAGCTGGACACATGCTGCCCGCTGCCGTCTGCTCCAGCCGCCCCCAGACGGAGGGAGACCCTCCCTGCTTACCCCCCCCAAAACTACACATCCCCACTTTGAAAATAATTCAGAGCGCATCGCGTAAAGAGTATGTGTATGTACAAGTCTAACATCTCAATTTATAGATAGGTATTGTGTGCAAAGAAGTAGTTTTCTTTTGAGTATTGTTATCGTATATTCCATCTCAAAGCTGGAAAGTAAAAGTTGGGTACAGGTTCTTGGTTCATGGAAGACTAAATTAAGTACGTTCCGAAAGGAAAGAACAGCAACAAAACGGAAAGACACGACAAACTCACTCTGCACAAACCCGTCATCTGGACGTGGGACAGACAAATGTATGACCTGTTTGCAAATGCCGCCCCGTGGACGGCACCTAGGTGTATTTTATCACATCATTTCCGACAAAGACATAGATTTCCCTTTTTTTTCTAAACCTGAATCCTCCCTTCCTCCGCTCAGTCTTCAGGTTTGTGGAGGTAACGGAACACTAACGTTACATCACGCACATCTCTCCTCGTTTACATCGGCCGAGCAGGTGTTTGGCTTCATCTACCCAAAAAAGAGGGAAGGAAAAGAAAAAATCTGTTGCAAAATATCTCAAAATATATGCTCATGACTTTTGTGTTCATTACATTGCAATTACAATTCTTCTTTGTATTACAAAATAAAATTAGAAAATGGGCAGCCTTTAAAAAAAAGAACGAGACAATTTATCTGAAAATGGCAGTCGTAGATTGGTGGGAGACACGAGCGGTAGAGGACGGTGGGTAATGGTGTCGCTGTTGCTGCCTCCCACAAAGGAAGGTGGGGGCCTTAGCTGGTTACTAGGCAACAGAGCCCGAAGAACCGCCTCTTCCTCTGTCGGACCAGTGGGTAGGGAGTCAGGTTCAGCAAACTGCTGTCATCTGGGCACAAGAACGCACACACACATGGTCCGACACCAACGCTTTGTGTGGTTTCAAGACAATGTGTGGCTTTGAGTGTGTGTGTGCATGTGTGCGTCTATGTGTGTGTGTCCGTGTGTGTGTGTGCTTGTGTTCAAGTCATACCTTGGTTCTTCAGTGGTAAAGGCATCGTCTCCCTGAGTTTACTTAGAAGGTTCTTCATCTCCCTCATGTCCCTGTCAGGGCAGAAGCGCAGCTTTCAAGGTGCAGTTCATTCATCCATCCATCCATCCATCCATCCATTCATTCTTTCATTTTGTTCGTTCGTTCGTTCAGTCGTTGGTTGGTTCGTTAATTTGTTCATTTGTCCATTCATTCATTTGTCCATTCGTTCATTTGTCCATTCGCTCATTTGTCTATTCGTTCATCCATCCATTAATGCATTCATTCGTTCGTTTGGTCGCTTGTTTGTTTGTTCGTTCATTCATTTGTTTAATTATTCGTTCATCCATCCATCAGTTCATTTATTCATTCATTCATTCATTCGTTCGTTCGTTCGTTCATTCATTCATTCATTCATTCATTCATTCATTCATCATCCATCCACCCATCCATCAGTCCATCTGTCCACCTACCCGTCCATTCATACTTTCCTTCCTCTAATTGCTTCTTTCCCTCTTTCCTTTTGTTTATTTGCTCGTTTGTTTGTTTGTTTCTTTCTTTCTTTCTTTTACCGAGCCAGTCGTCCATCCATCCATCCATTCTCCCCTTCCTCCATAGGTTCATTGGTCTTTCCATTCACTCACCCATCCATTCACCTGTCTGTCTGTTCCATCCACCCGTCCATCCATCTATCATCCATCCGTCCCATCCATCCATCCATCCATCCATCCATCCATCCATCCGTCCGTCCCTCCATCCGTCCGTCCGTCCGTCTGTCCGTCCGTCCGACCGTCCATCCATCCATCCATCCAAACACACTTGTCTGAGCGTGCGGGTTCATACACAGGCCCTACGGTCTGTGCTCACCTCTCTATGTTCTCTATGTCAGTGGCCACCAGCCAGCAGAGCTGAGGACAGTCGATTGGGGAGGAAGACGTGTCCTCAAGGATTGGAATATCCGAGCTCTCCTCAATCTTGCTGTCAGCCCCCGGCGGGCCGGCGGAATCTTTCCCTGGAGAGAGAAACACAAGTTTACAACACAGGCGCAGCCACGCTTCTGATCTATAACTGCCCACAAGGCCGCTGATGCTCTGAGGTTAGAGGAGGCAGACGCTCCACATTTGGACTTGACTTGATCTATTTAAGATGATGAGGGTGCGTTAATCTATAAAAATCATACATACATAATGACACAACCCCTCCTGCCTCCCTCCTTACATCCAGATGTCCTTTCCTTTGTCCCTGTCGTCCTTGTGTCTCACTCTCCCTCTTCTTTACTCATCCCACCACGCTCCCAGCCACTCATGTTACTCCCTGCAGGTACAATCTGTGGCCAAAAACCCCGACTCATAATCAAAAAGCAGATAAATGTGAGCGCAGGCTGCAACACAAGCCGCCTCACTGACACATTTCACCATTTTTTCGATCACACTCCTGCAAAACTGTCCATTTTTGGAGCTATTGTTGCGAGGTGCAGACACCTTTGTAAACGCCTCACTTCAAATCCAATTAGAATCAATGTCAAATCCATCAATTCAGCTTTTTTTTTTTTTTTTTTTTTTCAATTTCGGAGGGGAGCCCGAGGCCTCAGATCCATAAAGTGATCCATTACGCTGTGCTCCTCATCTTCAAACCCTTGGTGACCTCGGTTGAAATTAAATTTACAGGTAGTAAGTGCGCAAACCACTCAGATCGCTCTACAACTGATGTGCAGAAATATGTGCCGTAA
>OMPJ01029288.1:3261-21296 GCA_900312935.1 Carapus acus
CCTGCTTTTGTTCTGCCGCAATCCTTTCTCTATTACTCTCCCTCCCCTCACCCTTTTAGCTCTTTCTCCTCTTTATTTCTACCTTGTTCTCTCCCTGTCCCTTGCGAGAGAGAGATAATTGCGTTTGAGAAATGAGTTTGTTTAGTTTGAGAGATTGGTACATAATTGTTGCAACGTAGAAACGATTGAATAATTAAAAGCGCTTACCCTCTCTCCGTGCCTACGCACCACCCACGCAAATGAGCTGTCAAACCATCTGATTCCACATCTAATCCTTTTGCTCTGACGGCCTCCCACGGCGTCTCTGGATCGACAGCACCGCTGGCGCACTTGTCGCCGTGTGACCGCTGTCTGTGGATTCAGGCTCACCGTTTGTCAGCTTGCGTGCTTTTTTTTCCCTCCACTTTGCCGTACAATCCGACGTGCAGCCACCTCGCCGTACCCGCTGACGGATTGCACGCAGCTGTCCCGCGGCGAACTTGCTCCCACTCACCCTTGCCGTGTAGTTTTTGCAGGAAGCGAGACATTTCCCTCCGCACGCTTTATCACAAAGGCTTATTAGCGTATGCAAATCATGACCCACTTATTTGCACACTTGCAATTACTCCCGGTGTTTGATCAAAAGTACAACACGGAGACACACAGCTACACGTGCGTCCGTCTGAGGCTGACACCTCAGGAGAATTCACAGTTTAAGGTGTCCGCAGCTGGTGCCAGACAATAGTCTAGCTGCAGGTTCGGATAATGCTAAAGATAATGGAAAGGTATTGCTTGTCGACTGGGGGAAAAGTGGGTCACGATCATGCATAACACATGGTTAAATATCATGTAACATTCCCTACGCAAATTATGCTGATGTCAATATCTTATCAAGTATGTGTTCTAGAGATGTCTGATAATATCGGCCCACCGATATTATCGGCCCGACATTAGCATAAAAATGTAATATCGGTTTCTGATTTTTTTGCTTTAAAACCGATAATATGAAAACCGCTAAAAATAAAATAATGCGTGCGTTACACTGAAATAGTGCCTATGCGCTCCTGAAGCGTTTACCGGCGCACATATCGGTATTGGCTGAAATCGGTATTGGTAAATTGAGAGTTGGACAACATCGGCATATCGGATATCGGCAAAAAAGCCAATATCGGACATCCCTAATGTGTTTGGCGATGGGCAGTTCTGAAACATCAACAGAACAGAAGCGCCTTTTTCTTTAGATCAGTAGTACCTTGACATACAGTTTTTGAGATACAAGTTGTCTCTTGGTCTATATGGATGCTTTGAGAAGAAGAAAACCAACATCTACCCCGTGGTTAGGCATGGAGAAGCATCTTGTGCAGATGTTAAGGCGGCGGAAGGATGCGTCACATGTTTGGGGGAAGGCTATCTTCCACAACAAGTGTTTAACTTTGACCAGCCTGGATTATTCTGGATTAGAATCATTCTAGTTATTTAAAATAGGAAAAAAAGGGCATGAGCTTTTAGTAGATTGATTTATGACCTTGGTCATGGAACAAATTAAACTGGTATCTTCAAGTACCACTGTACTACATTTTTGAATCAGTGGATTACAATGAAAAACGCACAAGATTGCAAGAACAGAGATGATCCGGCTTGCCGGGGTTGGCATGACTCCTGATCCGGGTTGACGACGAGCCGTGCCTCGGCAGCTGCTTGACCCAGGGGAGGAGAGTTTGGAGTCTCCATGGCAATTATTTGTTAGTGTGCCACAGGAGGAGCTGCTCGGGGCTGGAGGAGCCGGCGGGTCACAGGATTTTTGCTGAAGTGAGCTGGAGTCTGGATATGCACAGTGGGGGATGGAGTGGGCTGGGAGGGAGGGAAGGGGAACAGTAGTGGAAAGCCAACGTTTCTAGAATGTCAGCTTGAGAGAGATTTGAAATGACTGGTTAAATTTTTTGTTGCTCTTTGGCCATTTTGGTGCACATAGCAGTGACAATTTACTTGAAAATTGATTTTAACAAATAGACTTTTTGATGCCGCCATTTGTTTGTTTTTGCTCAGAATGAGGCTGGGCATGAACAACATGGATCTGTCACGTTGCAGGGGAGGGACCACGTTTGTGTTTCTCCCTGCAGTGACAGGGGAATGCATTGAACAACACACACACACACACACACTCACCTGGCCACCGGGATTAACACACTGCACATTTCCCTCAGTCTTCATTCCCAGCCCTCCCCAGTTAAAAAGTTTTCTGTTTTGGAATTGTGTTTTCGTGCTGCCTAAGTTGTTTTCATGGCTGCATAATGTGAGAAGCCTCCACCACGGGCGATAGCCTCACCCGTACACACTCGCTCAAGTTCACTTTTTTTTTTCAAACCATTGTTTGCTTGTAAAATCCCAAATTCCCCGGATTAATATCCATCGGTTTTCGATGTTTTCTCTTCAGGAGCGCGCATCCTCCTCAAACGCATCCTGCAGCTGCGAGTTAGCATGGCTTGTGCATGTGTTTTCGTACAGACGAAAAAGATTATCGAAAGCACCAAACCAGAGATTTAATTTTACAGAACAAAGACACGCGTAGCACTCTGTTTCATATTAAAAGCTTTCTGGCTTAGGTTACCTGGAGCCACCTAGGGAGCCACTTACCCAGAATCCAACGGGCCAGCAGTTTCGGCCTCATTTTCCTGAAAAACAATCATTCGGCTCGGCCAATTCGCTGCTTGTCGCAAGTAATTGCGCCTTCCTTCCATCGTTTGCTTTTCACATGTGTATAATGATGCACAATGCTGAAATTCAGCAAAGAATGCGTAATTGCCACATCAGGTCACAACATGAAAGGCCGAGTGTGTAGACACTGTGATGTGTGATTGTCGAATCTTATTTTCCGATCCCAGGAATATTACATTGTAGTTTGGCATCGCTCGGGTGTCATCAAAAGTGTTTGCTCGGCGGACAAAAGAACAGGCAGGCTTATAAAGGAGCGGATTGGTTGATGCATTAATATTCCAAGCCTGAAATGTCACCTGTTAGTCTGAGGTGATGCTAAAAGAGGCTGGCATCGATCCCAGGCGACCATTTTATTCACACAGTAAGTTTGCCATATTCTCTGGCTCATTCAGAGCAGAGGAGCCGCATACAACAAAGCAGCCCACGCACAGCAGATTTGTCCCGCAGAGATTGTGCGTCAGATGAGATGCATCTTTGAGGGCATCGCTTTTCCCAGCGTGAACTTTACTCAGGCCTCAAAGCAGACTGGTGCAAAGAGGAGGGCGCACAACAACACCGGGGATGGCATTTGATTCTACAAAGGTCCTCCTGATGTCTCTGAGCCCAGAATATCAATCAGTCAACGACAAAGATTGACTGTCCTAGTGACTTATGAGTGACTGGGTGATAATTGCTGCTTTAGTTTTTGATGTGTGAGACAGTATTATTTTGAAGCCCGGTACTTTCCTCTGGGAGAATTACAGCTGGTATCATCATATCTACCCTTGCCCTATCTGCCTTCACCTTACCTTATCTGCTCTGCACATATGGGTGTGCTACCTTAGCTTACCTCATCATAAATTCTCTTAGCTCGTATTTCCTGGTGTTTATTGTGGCTCAGCCTCAGAGCGCCTTACTTTAATTGCCTTACCCAGCATCTTGTTTCATCTGCTGTTTCAAACTGTAACTCGTGACACCACAGTTATGTTGTTGCATTTGTGTTGCTATTAGCAGTGAGCCGCAAATGGACAGTGACTTTTTATTTCTTCGTTCTTGGTTCAGAATGTCAAGGTGGTGTTTTGGGGCTAAGCAATACAGCAGGGGTGTCAAACTCTGGTTCACCGAAGGCCACACCAGCATGGCGGTGGCCCTCAAAGGGCCAGATGACAATGGTAATTATTAAGAAGTTGTAAATGTAATTTTGGGTCAAATGTAAGATTCATTTATATAAAGCTGAATATTAGAAATATTTTTATAATAATATTTATCATATAAGTTTTTATAATATTTTATATATTTTTTATAATTTATGAAAAATGTTATAAAAATGTTTTAAGAATTATTTATAAACAATTTATAATAATAATTTTCATAATAATATAATTTTTTACTTGTTCAACTTACAAATATTCCATTTGCGCTGATGTAGAAATATGCCAGGTCTTTGCTATTCACAGAATTTTGTATTTTTTCAGGAAAAGAGACCTGAATTAATCAACAATTACCAGTTAACAATCAAACTACAAGTCAACAATCCTGTTTCCTCACTTGGGCTGTGTTGTTATGTCTTGACAAACTGACATTTTATAAAGTATGTGTCTTTTTGAGGCACAGTTGCGTCACTTTACCAGTAGCATGATCCACGTGCATTTTGGGGGATGTAGTTTGTGGGTCAATGCATATTCAAATGAAGGGGAAACAGTCACTCGTGCGCTCGAGGGCCACATGAAATAATCCAGCGGGCCGCATTTGGCCCTTGGGCCTTGAGTTTGACATCTATGCAATACAGGATGATGAATGTGGTTGAAATCTGACTTTAAGTGGATGCGCTGTCTGCCTTAGCTGCACAGTCGAAGCTTCACCGCATCCCCGCAGACGCAACAAATAAAATTGCAGCGGCTACCGGGGACCAGGCCGGCAAGACAGCGAAAGAGAGCAGGCCAAGTTATTTTTGAATAAACAAAGAGGAGCTGGGCGCGAGCTGGACGGTCTGAGTGCTGAGCGGATGTCCGGCTCGCAGTACCTTATCCTCAAGTGTCTCATTAAATCAGGCGAGAGAGACAGGGAGGGCCGGATCTCCACAAAACAGGGACCTTTTCTACAAAACTTGCTTGTTTCCCTCAAATGTGCTCGTTTTTCAGCTGGCGGTGTGGGAAATGTAAGCACAGTGCCAGCTCTGCTTAATGGCACGATGGTGTCAGCCAAACAAAAGAAACATCCCCAAGCACCTTTGCGTGGCTTCAACACGGATACAGCGTCAATTTCTGTCGGGAGCTGTCTCCACGTTGGCGATGACATTTGATGGATAGAACAATTATGATAATGTGTGGGTGGAATGGCTTTTATTCGGTGAAGACGGGAGGAAGAGAAATGGAGCACCGCGGAATAGGCGAAGAAGGATGCAGGAGGAAGGTAAGGGGCTAATTGATGGGGTTTAAATGAAAGGATGGAGAGATGGGTGGGAGGAAGACACAACAAGAGAAGTCAGGTCAGTGAGGGAGCGAGAGGGGCAAAGAAAAACGAGAGGACTGAGCGTTAAGCTGCACTTAGCGATAGCGAAGGTATGTTTTAGTGATTCGTAGATTCAAATGGGGCAGAAATTGTCTAGACATACTGCGAGAGAACAGGAATGAGAATGGAATTACAGAGCTGAGAGGGAAACAGGAGGAGAGAAGGGAGAGAGGCTGAGGGAAATGTTTGACTTAATTTATGGCCCTGAACCTTTGATTTAGCACCATGCAGGAGGGAGTCTTGCGGCCAATTGGCAGCTTTCAACTGCTGCAATCTGATTTTTACTGTTTTTGATTGATGGACAGATTGCTACACTGTGACAGTTTTGCTTGGAAGGCAAAAATGAAGGAGATGCCATGGAGAAAAAAAATCTACCGTGGAAATGCAACTTAATATCTGGAGTTTAACAGCTGAGATAAGGTGAAACACAACGGGCAATCCCTACCAGCTAGAGTCTCTCAGGGGGATCCAGGGAACTGCGGAAATGATTGAAATCTGGCTCCATTCCGTCCTAAAGGAGAAACCTCCTCAGCTATTTCAACAACAGAGAAATGGAGAGATTGAGCGCAAGCAACGCTAACGTGATCAATATGTAACAGCCTGATTTATTGGGGCAAGAAAATGATTTCCCCTGACTAAAGAATCTGGAGGACTCCCAAAATCCATAAGCAGCTGTGAAAATGTCTTCTCTCTGCCTAATTATCAAGCAGATTAATGACTCTGCTCCAAAGATGAAAAAAATCTGTATATGGGAGCTCCGAGCTCTTCGGATTGCCTTGTGTTTCGTGTGCAACAAAACTTCACGCTCTAGCAAACTGCTTCGATCTTGTGGACTTGATTATGACTCCATTCATTCATTCTTTTGGAAGAACAGCACCAGCCGCTCAACTTTTGAAGTGTGAATGGAGCACACCTTGTTTCTCGGGGTTTACATTGGCGCTCTCATCCCTAAGATCACCACCTAGAATTCATCATCAAAGCCAGCACAGGAACATGAGGAAGGTCGGTGGATTTAGAGTCTTGCTGCTCACAGTTCCCTTCAAGGTTCTGGCACAGTGTTGGACGTTCTGTTGTACAGCAGGTCTATATTTGTGCCTCTTGGTCTCTAAATCAAGTAGACTCTGATGGATTTCATTTGATTTATCTGTATTTTCCTGCACTGTTCTTGCACATTCTGGTCCATGCTTGGATATGGAGCAGAGTAGTATTGCTTTGGCAGTAGCTGCATAGGATCAGAGATAAGAGGAGGCTGCCTCACAGGCAAGGTGTGAGGAAGAAGTGAAGAAAGTCTCTGCTGCCCTAGGGAAGGGAAGAAAGTCTGGCAAAGAGACGTTGTGGATGGATGGCTTTGTTATGGGAGGGACACGGTATGGAGACAGACAGAAAGCAGAGGGACATTTGTCTGATGCCATCCCACAACCTGATTGTGTTTGCTTTGTTTATGAGGTTGGAGACCATCAGCTGGAACCGACACGACAGCCAAAGGTGATGGGTGAGAGAGGGAGAGAGAGGCAGGGAGAGGGAGGCAGGTAGAGACAATGAAAGATAAGATTCACATTCATAAGACTTGTGTGTTTGTGTTTGATGGTACATAACAAGGATGAGAGACATAAAGGGGGAGAGGGAGAAAAACATGGATACAAGGAGAAATGAGTGAGTAGAATGCAACTTTGGTGAGCCTGTGGTCAAAGTCGGTAATTAAATGGACATGCACAGGAATGTCTCAAATCATCAGGAATACACACAATCGCAGCTGAAGCCACAAAAACACTCACACACACTGTTCAAGTCTTGAGTTACCGAATGCTGTTATGCAATCAATTCGCCCAGGCATCCAGTAAACATCTTAGTCTGACAACTGTCTCTGCACTCCATTGAGATGTAATGGCCTGCGCGCACGCACACACACACACACACACACACACACACACACACAGCTCAAATCGGACTCTTCCCTGTCATCCCAGCTGCGGCCATTTTTGACAGGTGGTAAGCCAAAGCCAGTAAGTGGGCTCCACTCAGTGTTGCTCAGACCTGCGGCTCATGAGGTGTAATGGCCCAGCCAGGCTCCTTTGAAGTGTCCAAAGAACACGCGGCTGCACGTCAAAGTGGAGTCAGCAGGGTCGGCCTGGTACACGGGCGGAGACGAGGTGTTCACCTTTTCGCTGAGGAGTGCTTGCGTCTCCGTCGCACCTCAGCTGAGAACATTCCTCCACCGTCTAGACACAGAAAGACGAGCATTGTTGTCGTGTGTGTGCACACTGTGACAAAGCCACACATGGGCTAGCGCTGCTTCTGTGGGCTGATAGTCAACGAGACGAGGGTTTGCGTTTTTGTTGAAGTGTTTTTGAGTTTTTATGATGATGGCAGGAGTTTGTTTTGCAACCTTATGATTCACATACGTAGGCGAGGCACCAGTCGGCACAATTCCGTTCTGAATTCACGCAGAGCCTCCAGGTCAGAGGACAGTTTGGACCAGATGGTTGCTTTGGCATCCACATCATCGCAATCAGGTGATGATGAGGGAACTGACGAAGAAGCATCAAACCAGCCAAGCCAACTCATCTTAATATATGGCAAAGGCTCAGTTGATTACTCAGAGCAATTTCACAGGACTTCAAACTGGAGCTGTCTGTCAGATTTGGATAAAGTAAGATGAATAAACTCCTGAGTCCCAGTCTTCCCTGGCTCTAACCCCCCTGGGCTCTCCTCCCTGTGGGACGGCAGCTGCCCGCCGTACCTGGGAGACGAGGGAAAGGAGGATGAGGAGCAGGGAGGAGGAATGGAATGAGAGGCACTGCTGGGCGGCGCCCACTGGCCAGATGGCGTCGTAGCTCTCACAGGAACAGGAGGCAGCGTGATTGGCAGTGGAGGGAGGGAGCCTTGTTTTGGTGGTGTTTTTTACATGAAAAAAAAAAATCCATTTATATTCTTTGTTTTATTTACCTGTCATCACTCCATCCCATTTCCTGCGAAATCAATACAGCGTTTATGACTTTGATTCCTGCAATAATACTCGTGTGCCGTAGGTGTGGGTTTAATGTATTTTGTAAGTTCTGAAGTGTAATGAATTACTGATGTTTTACCTTTTAAGTTCATGTCAGTTTATTTGTTACTCTTAGCTCATTTCTTGCCCTTTTCTCCTGCCTATGTTCCCTCATAACACCCTCTCAGCGCTCCTCCTGCAGTCTGTTCATTTTTTGTTACTCCAAGTGTTGCATCTTCTGTTTTTCCTTGTAGTTCCTTGTTTTGTTTATTCCTTATTTCTTTGTGCCTTTGCTTTTTCTTTCCTCCCTATATAAGTAGATTTCGTTGCTCAGGTATGAATGCAGAATTCATTCCTTCTCTCCTCTCTTCCTCCTTTTCCTCCTTTCTCTCATGCTACTGCATTCTTGTCTTTCTCCCATACTTCTAGCCCCACATCAAACACACACACTTCCCTCTAACGTTAGTTTGAAATGTGACGCATTATGTCTCTCCTTCCCTCACGCAAACTTTTTCTTTGCTCCCTCCATATTCCCATCACTCACTGAAATTTGGGAGTAATAACAAATTTTCATTCCCTCATCAGCCAACTCAACACATGATGAAACTCGGAATTAATTAAAATGAATTAAGTCAAGCGCATCAGGCAACAAATAAGCCACAGGAGGAAAACGGGAGGAGCAAAATGATCACCACACACACACACACACACACACACACACACACACACACACACAGAGACAAGCTAGTTTTAATAGCTCTGCCCCAGGTCGTGCTGGGTTTGTTCTCCTTCTTAAGATGGAATAGGGGCTATAATAGCTTTGATATGTGCCGTTGAGCAAGCTCGGGAGTGTGTGAAGCTGTGTGTGTGTTTGTGTTTCTGCTGCTGAACAACACCTTGTCAGAGAAAGAGGCTCTGAACGTGGACAAGACAGTTAAATGGCTAGGTGGAAGCCATTTTGGGGTCAGCCAGCGATGGTGGCGGGTGGGCACAGCAATGTCGGGCACCAGGGGAGCCGGGGAGACTAAAACATCTTCGGGGCCGACACGATGCTGCACCGCACGACACCTGCAGCCGCTTCAGACAAGGTGTGCGCAAATTGAATTTCAAGGCCATAGCCTACACACACATGTTGAGGTGTTGTGTCTGTATTGTCAGTGTTTCCCACACCAGTGTGGAGCCCAGACACACACACACACACTCCGGCGAAGAAACATGCTTTCTCCTTGGCACTCTGGAGACCCAAATGAGCTATTTTTACAATAACATGCACAGATATTCTCGGACCGTCTCCCCCTCACACAGACAGACAGATGGACAGACAGACATCAGTCACCCAGCAATCACTCACTCAGCAGTCCTCCCCAGTGGGAGACATCCAATCTTCTCGATGCTTAGAGCCTCAGGCGGCCAACCAAACAATCAGCAGCTCTCGGCGTGACATCAGAGCAATCCGTCCTCTGACGGGTCAGCCTGCCTCCCAGAGTCACGCCACTTGATTAAAACAAACGATTTGTTGTCTTTTCCCCATTTATTCACAGCTTGAGCATAACGTAGTCATGGAAACTGCGTCACTTGAGAGCTGAGCCCCGGTCGGACGTCCTCAAACCCCACAGGGGTCGTGGGGTCAAATGACGGCAGAGATGAGGCCGTGAGCTCTGAGCCGCTCTTAAAACGTGTTCGATATTTCCTGCTGCGTTTCGCTATTGTGAGACATATACAAATATTTTGCCCAGTGGAGCTATTTATGACAAATTATTGATCTGAACTCGGTGGTTGAAAGGCGATTATTTCATTATTTTCCTGACTGCTTTTTCGTGGTTATATACAGAGATGAATATTTGTCAGAAACATAGCCATGACAACAACAAAAATAAGACACAATACTGCGCTGAGCGTTCACAATGATGATGTTAAAATAACATCAGCATCCCCCGGCTGTTGACAATGACAACAGTATTAAGAACAACAGCGTTAATTATGATAATGTTGACAATCGTTATGATAACACCGATGAATATGTAACATTTATGTCCTCTCCATACACACATTCTCCTATTGTTGTCGCTTTGAGCGGTGAATGAATGACTTGTGAATGAATGACTTTTATTCTCCACTGCTGGAATTCAGACAGAAGCAGCTGAAGTGACCGGAAATACTGTCAGACTGACCCACTCTGCAAAGCCCGCTCGAGTGACGGCTGCAACGGAGCAGAACAAGTAGTGTGCCGCTAAGTGTGAACACGAATCAGACAGGTGACAGCTATAAAAGAATAATTAAACCTTCCAGGGCGCTTATTACAGCTAGTCTTCATGTTTAATTCAGTCACTCAGCCTGTCAGATGTTTTTCCTCTCAGAGGAGGAGCGACTGAAGACGCACACACTTAGCTAAAGGTTGACTGTTGATGTGCCTCGCCCTCCGATTGAATCTCAGGATTGTTTTTCAAAGCCGAAGAGCGGCACAGGCGCCGGCTCCTCGCATCCTGTCCTCTGACCCGCTTCAGAAACCATCCGCAGCTCTAATAGAATGCCGAGGTCAGAATTCAGGAAGGCATCCCGAGTTCACCAACGTGGAAAAGGAAGCGTGCCCATAAAGAGTGACGACTCGGGAGAGTAGGTGTGGTGTGTGTGTGTGTGTGGGAGGGACTTGATGAGGAGATGGTAGGATAGTGTTTCAAGTCCAGGGGGTCAAAAGGTGGACCAGCATTTTCTCTCCTTGTGTGAGGCTCGTCTGATGGACATCAGCAAGGTGTTCACTGAAACCCAATTGAGCTGTGGTGCCCGCAGGTGGGCCAACAGAATTTTTATTTTGTCAAATTTTTTCTTAGATTTTGCACCGCTGAGTTTAGCAGTGTGGACTGGTGTCTTCTCCGCGGCTATGCATGTTAATTCATTTATTTAAAACCACAAACTGTATGCAATTGGGAAATATCTTGATTCAGGGTCCACTACGATTCCTGTATCCCTCCAAGAAATTCTTTTTATCTCTCATCCTGCACTTGATGCTTCAAAGAATGTCAGGGCAGAAGTTAGTGTTGCAGAAGTTTAACTGGCCTAAAAAAACTGTACCCGAATGGGGCTTGTTGCTCGCGGGCGAAGTGGTTGAATCCCATCCAGCGGCCGGGATTCTTCTTCATCTTTGCACAGCATTAAAAACAAAGCGTCTATTCTGGTTCCTGGATTTAGATTCTGGAGCCTCCAGGCGATTGCGAGGCTGCGAACAGTGTACCCGTGATCTAATTGGCTGAACGGGCGCTAACACCACTGCGAACGCTATTTTTACACTTCGCCGTGTTGCGTGGGACGGGTGTGGGTTTCCATCCGCCGCCATCCACAGCAGCGCCACCCTCCTTTGTCTCTCTCTCTCTCGTCAATAAAAGACGGACAGGTTTTACTTTGCTCCTGCAGTAATGATCCTAGCAACAATATGGTGGAACGCACAACGAGACTTGATAAACATAATTTCCCAGCCAGTCCCGAGTTTAATTGACATAAACAGGATATCCGCATCGTTTCATAAAATCCCGCCTTATTAGATTCCATGCCATGTTTTCAACTTGCATAAATAAGGAAAAACCAATGAGTCCCTGTTCCACTCAGACTTCGATGATGTTGTGTTTGATTTGCGAAGCGTCTCCTCCGGTAAGTGGACATGATGACTTGTGCGCTGCTTCGATTTGGTCTCGCAGAGAGACGAGTGTGTGTCCACATCCAAGCCTCGATGGCAAAAATCACAAATTTAGCAATTTCACCGAAGGGCCCAGTGGAGATGATGGTGTTGCTGGGCTGTGATCAACAAGACAAACAAGGAACTCTTGCACATTATTTTTGATTATTCCACTCTCCTGTAAAAAAAAGTGGAAATCCAGAAATTCAGTTTCTGGATTTTATTTTGCCTTTGCCTAGATATTTGTTTGTTTCCCTGTGGTGAATGTTTTTCTCAGACTCATTAAATAGCCTTTAATGTGTAAAGATCGTCTTCATTTAACTTGCCTCACAAAATTCCCCACCAGCTTTATGTGTATTTGAATAATTTAGTGTACATTTTAGAATCTAATTTGTGGCATTGAAGTTTTCTCCTCGTTTAACTTGTTTGTAGCATAGACCAGCTGGTTGCTATCTCCTCCTTTTTTGGAGGTCTTAGCATTGCCTCCACTTGAACTGTGGACAAAAAGACCAAAAAAAGCAGAAATATATACAAACATTGTTGTTTTTCAGAGAACAGATGTTTGTATTGTCACTTACTAGGGCTCTGTACTCTGTACTTGCCGGATCCCTCACCCTAGGGAGCGCCCTCTAGTGGGAGGGGAAAAACAGTGGTCCTAGCGTTGTGTGTGTGTGTGTGTTTGTGTGTGTGTTGGGGGTAGGATGGTCTTGCTGCTGGGTAAGGTATCCCCCAAGGTCCAAATGAGTGGTGTGGCTGTAGTTCCGCTAAGCTAATTAACACTCGTTGCATTAACAACCCTCAACACACACACACACATGCTTGCCATCAGTCTCTTGTTTCCGTGGTAACTCATCTCTCTCCCACTTTTTTGTGGGTCACTGCTGGGCCCCCTGGGGATTTTTTGCCTGCAAACAAACACGACTGCTGGCATTGATTTTTAACTACCAAACGAAATTCTATTATTGAATGTCTGAAAGGGGCAGGCCTGTCAATCTGCTGAATATTTTCGCCAGTTTGAGTTTTTGAGCGACAAAAAGACAAGGATATATACTCTATATTTAGTATATGCAAGTGCCTCTTGTTGTTTTTTTGAATTCAAGAAGTACTGGGTAATGTAGATGAGTAAGAACTCGACCTGTGTGACGTCTTTGAAAAGATGCATTTATTGATTGTTTGGGAAGCCCGAATTAGCTCATGACGCAGTGGAGATGTATCGTACATCCGGTTCCAGGGCTCCTCCTGGAATCTCTGCCGCCCAATAAAGGCAGGTCGAAATCTGCCTGCGACGGGTCGAGGGCGATAGTCGATGGCGCTAATGCCTCCCGTTGTGTATCTCTTTTCCCCCCTGCTGGCGATGAAGAACACACAATGAACGGAGGAAGACAAGTGTTTCTGACTTCCAGCAGCTGGCGATGAGGCGAAATCAATACCCCGCTTTTCTGCACTGCCGAGCCATACACCAGCCTTTATTAACACTGAACTTTGCAACACAGAACATAATCTGCAATGTTCTGCCGCCCGGCCTTCCACGGGGATTATTAATTATGAATACTGGACATTTACAGCGGCGCCCACGCGGGCCGCTCCGCCGCTGCCGAGCGGAGGGTTTACATCATATAAACGATAGGATGTGGTGCGATAGAATGTGATATATGCACAAGTAAAGACTTCACATTCTACTGGCCTCTGATCTGCAATATCGTCGCTTAGTGTCACTTTGTTTTATGGGCATGACGCTCTAATGCGCCCGGTTGTTGTTGCCCGATGCTCTAATGTTGTTTGGATTATTGTGTAGTCTCATGTGTCTCATTTGTGTGGCGGTTCCATATTGATTGTTGTAGGAAATGTCAGCGTTTCATGCCGGCTCGCCTCGGCCCGGCTTTCTGCTGCTTTGTCAGTTGTGCGTTTCCCCCCGAGAGGGGTCATTGAAGGAACATCTTAAATTTTCTGATGTTCAGCATGCTGCATCTAATCATCGTGTCTTCCATGCCGCACCTCGTATCATGTGGCATTGTGTCGCACTGCATCACATCCCAGTGATACAATCTGCTGCAATAAGTATGAAGGTTTTGTAGCACATCATCGTATCCTATTGCATCATATCATATTTTGTTACCATAATGGGCATTTCTGCTACCGCCACTGCTACAAAAGTAGGACAGCGGAACTAGAGTGACGGCTATAAACAACAACATATAAACAACAACAACAACAACAACGATATGAATAGGTGACTGTTTACAAAGCGATGATTATCATCACAGGGTGAAAAATAGGATGGAGCGTCTTCATTCTCTCTCATAAAGCAAAATTCTTTGGGAGCTGCAGCATTTATTTTCATCATGCTTTACTGCTATGGATCACAGACACTGCTGGGGTCTCATTTGTCGGCCGTAATCACACCTCGCTTTCTCAATTACTCTGACAATGATTTATTGACGCTTAAACATTGCTCACGGTGGGTTTTTTTTTTTTTCTCCACTTAATTTATCCAGTGGTAGACTTTGGACACGCGTGCCGACCTGTTTCTCATTCACTCCGCTGCGTCGCACCTGGCCAATCCAGCCCGGCAAGCTTCCGCGCAGCCGGCGGGACGATTCGCCGAGGGAGGGAATGACCTTGATACGTCTCCTTGCATTACTCTTCCTCTGCATTACCAGCAAAGCGAGGAATAACTCGGCAACAAAATCAGCAGACACCTGTTTACAAGTCACAGCACAGGCGGAGATAAATGAAATCAATAGCGCGGCTCTCGCGTAGCGTCTCGGCGTCCACAACTTTATAGGATCCATACGGGGCGAGGTGGATTACGAGACAGCATGCCGATATGCTTACTTGAAAGATCGCTAATTACGGGCAGTGGAGAGACTGCAGCTACTGTAAGCTGCTAACAGTCTTTTGGAAATGGTTCCGGTAAGCAGAGAGGAAGGAAGAATTCCGCCGCACTGCCGCACTTAAAAGCAGGAATGGCAGCTCAGAGCTTCGCAGAGGTCTACCAGGGTTTGTGGTCACGTTTTTCAACCGCAGCTCCACTCTAGTATAAAGACGCTACATAGCCAAACTGTCAAAATCTTTTGTCTTTTCAAAACGGGAAGTTGTTGCGTTTCCGGCTGTGTGTACCAAGGCTGTGTTTTCCCAAGCAGATGGTGTGGAGCGGCAGAACAAATTAGCTGTGGGCATCAACAGTCTATGGAGATTCAGTTAGGGTGATGATGTGTGTAAGCGGAGGAGAGTTTGAATCGGGGTGATTGAAATATGAGCAGCTAGTGAAGAGAGGAGGAATGGAAGGAAGGGAGCGGAGGAGGCTTTGCCAGGAGGAGAGGAGTGAGTGGAAGAGTGAGTGACAGTTGTGTGAGTGAGATTAGGAGTGAGCGAGGGAGAGACAGTTAGGAATGATTGTGTGTGTGTTTGAGAGTTAGGAGTGAGCGTTTGTTGGTTAGCAGTGAGTCAGCTTGTGTGTCAGAGAGTGTTTGTGTGTGTAATCCTTAGATGTCATCACTGAAGATAACAAGGCTTTGTTGGACTTTGTTGACATCAGGCCATACACACATGCCGTGCTCACAATGATGCCCTATATAATAAAGCTAACGTGCCAGACAAAATTATGTTTACCCCAAATTACAGTGACGCAAAGTTGGGGCATTGTTTCATTTCAATCATCTCCTCATTGCAGCAAAGGAAACAGGAAAAAGCTGTGGTGCCGCCTGGTCAGCAGGGACTTTTGAAAAAAAACACAACATGGCACACACACACACCAGTCATTTGTTTTTGTTCTTACGCGGACGTTGGTCCTTGGATCAGAAACGATCGCGAAACACGGACCAACAAAGGCAGATGTCCTCACACAGCGACACAGCGAGACGCTGTGTGATGTAACGTCTTTTCAAAGGAGGACAGATGCTAACAGAGGGCCGCAAGAAGCCGACTAATGAGACGAGCACTCTTTAATACACTGGACCTCCTCTTGTGTGTGTTGTGTTTGTGTGTGTGTATGGACGGATGACAGGAGAACCACCCAAGGCCTCATTGGAGCGCCACCTATAGCGTCCCTGTAAACAGCAGGCCCCTTTCTGTGCCTTGAAGGTGTAATGATGGATGGATGTATGAAACAGCACAGCTCTGCCGACTCGCTCTAATAACGGGGAACTATTAAAGCTTCTCACGGCCGTGTTTTGGTTTTGAGATGTGGCGGTTGGTCTCACGCTGGCGTTAACGCGCGAGGCAATTTGCTTAAGATAAAAAGCGCTAAATTACTCCCTATAAATGGCGACGGTGACAGGTGGCGTTTCTCTCAACAGCTTGCCGCCAAACGCTTAATTTTCCTGTGTTTGGATCAACTCCTGTTAGACAACCAGTTCCGACTCATGAATATTGGATGCGGGTTGTCCTACGCACCCGTCACATCCGTCTTTTAGTCCGCGATTTACGTCCGCGCGAGTAATAAGCTGATGTCGGCGCCTGAAATTCTCCGCCAGCTAACGTGGACCAATAAAAAGACAAAAAAAAAACTAAAAGACAAAGCCACATTAACACTCTTGGCTGTGGTGGTAATACCAAGACCACAACATCGTGTCCGGCTGCTTATCCTCATGTTTCGCTCTATCACCGACTTAGGCGCCTCAATTACTAAAGCCATATAAGTCGTGGCTGTGAGCGGCGGCATCACCAGGTTCCATAAAACCCTAAATGATTCCCGCCGTGACAAAGTGGAAACGATTCACGGCGGGAACGAGGGGATGCGACGGGGAGTTTCAGGTGCAGACAGTATCAGAAGCGAGTTGTGTTTATGTATTTAAGGGTCGGCTATGTGTGCCGGCGATGAAACTCAACACCGAAACTCAATGTGAGCGATACGTGGATTTCCTTTGATACAGCTAGTTTGTAACCCGCCGTTTCTCCAGATTTCTTCAATCAGAGAGGAAATGATTCCTCCGCAGGGGTGATTTGCTGACACTGTTGAAAAAAAAACTCACATTGCAGGCGTGTAGCGACAGACATATTTATGCTGCCACGTGAGGCCTGATGGTACAGTTTGTGCAACCTCACGGATCACACCTCTGAATTTAGCAGACAATATTGTCACGGTTCCTCTTGTTTAGAGGCGAAAAAGTGTCGATAAATGATAAAATAAGCAGCTGGAGCTGTGCAGTTGGCTGTTGGAGCGACGGGACTTTCTCTCGGGAGCAGTTGGCAATAAGACGGACTGGATCTCAGTCCAATAAGAAGCGGTCTCGAGCAAAATCTGAATCTCAGCAAAAATATCCCTCCTCATGCACATTACATCAGCAATGTATGGCAGCAGCTCTAATCTGGCTCACACAGTGTTCGGCCTGCGTTGTTTTCACTCTTGCAGCTTTGATGAACCATCAGTCGCTGTATTGCAAAGAAAACACTAATTGAAAATGTGAAAATAGGAGAAAGTTTGAAAAGATGAAAACGGAGCAATGAATCACATCCCAGCTATAATAATAATAGCAGCACAAGCTCTCAGCTCCTGCCTCCGCCCTCTGCAGCTTTAAGAGCCAAAGTTTCTCCCATAAAAACATTTTCAGAAGATAATTACTGCAGATAATTAAGACAAATTAAATGCTAACTACGGGCCATTAATAAAGCTGCAGGTTCTCGTCGTCTCTGCGGAACGCACAACGGGCTCGACGTGTTTGCCTGACAACTCATATAATGAATTTGTTTGCTCGCAACTTTTCCTCTCCCACTTCAAAGTGGCAAAGTGAGACTGCTGAGCACAGCTCGCGCTAATCCAAACATATCACCCAGCGTGGCTCCTCCATTCAATTACCGGGGCCGGAGTGTCGATGCCATAGGAAATAGTCTCGTGTAGCAGGATGAGGCGCCCGCCCTCCATATTTGTCGCATTTCCTCTTTTCATTTCCTGTCGGTCTCTTTTTCATTCTGCCAGTCATCTCCTCTCTCCGTCTCTCCTCATTTTCTTCTGATTTCCGGGATTTGTTCTCCTATTCCTCCGAGCCTGTGTTTTCATCCTGTCCCCGCCGCACACACACTCATGTGAAAATCTAATTGTCTTCACACTGTATATGATAGTAATTATTTTTGCCGGGGTTTGCCAAAGTGTGTGTTTTGATTGATTGGGAGACAGAGAGACAGGGAGACAGGGAGAGATAGAGAGAGAGATAGAGATAGAGAGAGGGGGAGAGGGGGGGACAGAGGGAGAGAGAGGGG
>OMPJ01029291.1:5619-16347 GCA_900312935.1 Carapus acus
GGGGGTTACATAATTACAAACAGGAGATGGATTTGCTGTAACCGATAAGACAAACCGCCACATTTACAGGAATGCCAAAGTCCCACTCTGACCACTGATTATAGGCTGAGGAAACACACGCAACCATTGCTCAGACCAGCAGACGTGGTGGACAAAAGAATGTTTTTTGTTTTTTTTTTCACAGATAAATTTCACAATAATGCCATTTTGCAGCAGCAGCCGTAGTACACTGTGTACCCTCTGCTGAATACACACACACACACACGCATTGTGGACACACTCAGTGAGAGGTAACGGGTGCGTGCCAAGTGCCTCTAATCAAACCTGGTGAGGAGTTAGTGGAGAGGTTGCGAAGTGTTCCTGAAAGGAGGTTGGAGGCTGGCCTGCCTCCTCCCTCACATCATACTACTTCAGAACGCTTCCTGTAAAATCGCTTCGCTTCCCCACAAAGTCGGCGACAATTACGCTTTTCTCTGTATTCTAGTCGACTTTAAACGAGCCCGTGACAAGGAAGTTGCGCTCGTACTGAGTTTGGATCTGGATCCAATGAAGCCGCTACCCAATTGTGGCCAAGATGAGAAGCTAATACATTTCAAATTAAAAGCGGCCTACATGTAGTTCATGCATGTGCATGTGTATATACGTGTAGTACAGTTACATATACTTTGCAACAGTAAACCTTGTATTTCAAAAAAGGATTTAAAATAAGGATACATGCCAAAATATTTATATAGCGAAGTACATCATTCTCTCCCGCAAAGCCAATAGCAGTGATTTTCCCTCTTGGGGGAGGATTTAGCTGATTAGGAACAAATTTGAAAACAAAAACATTTTGTCTCTCCAGCATAGAGGAAAAAACACTCATGTGGACTCCTTCCCCTCCAAAGCGTCGACAGGTTGCACTAACTCACCACAGAGCTCCTCAATAATCAAAAATCCTGCGGACCGCAATTCTTTCACCGACTACTTCGCATTTCAACGACTATTAATTTGATTTCCTTTGCGGAAGGTATCACGCATCGATATGCCACGAGGCCTGCACGGACACACGGAAACCAACGCAAAACAAACACTTTTTGCACATCCACAGTTCACAGTATGTACACGAAACAAAGACAAAAACAAAAAAAGGGGATAATTCATAAGAAAAATCATCCTATTAACATCATTTAATTGAGGCTCAGTCCAAACGTTTCCTCTATTTCATGAGCTAAGCCCCTCCGAATAGTCTCTCTAGGTAATATATTCCAAAATATAATTTCATAAACAAATATATATCTATATCTTTATATACTCTATTCCCTCTGTATATACCTTTATACATGTTTACACAAGAAAAGAAAAGGAAAAAAAAAAAGCGGAGATAACATACATTCTGTTGGGTTAAATCCTTACTGGGAACATTCCCTTTCTCTAATCTCTAATCTCGGGCTCCCAATTCACTCGATAGAAGCGCATTCACAACACGAGAAATCAACGATAAACATTCATAATATTCGATGACGGTGGGGTGATGGTGGCTTTACAGAGCCGGACACTACGATAAAGCTTAATAAGTGTCTCCATCAAAAAACAAGACTATAGACAACAGCTTATTTTTCTTTTTTTTTTAAAGCAAACAGACGCAAACAGACACAAACGCAAGAGCATGTGGAGGAAGGGGAGAGACAGAGTGATGCAGCACAGATGCTAATTAGCCGCGATTTGAAGGTCCTGTCTGACCCAAACCTTTGTTTCTCTCCTAATACGTCGGCCGTGCTCTTAAAAGTCGATCCCACCCAATTATTTCATCAGAAAAAATCCTGGAAAGGGATATGTTAACACACACATACACATACACACACACACACACACGCATTTTTGGCACATTTTCTGAGTTTCAGCACCTCCATCCCGATCACCATCTTGGGTGCGAATTTAGTTTCTCGGTGCCCCGGAGTTCCTCTGAAACTCCAAATTAAAAATGAAAGGCACAAACACACACACACACACATACACACACAAGCTGGCATGTAAGGTCTGAATAGATCCATGCGAAGGACTAATGAAACACAGACACGCGATCTGGCTGTGTGTCTTCCTCAAATGTGTTTCTCATCTTCGGCTTGTTTGACCCAACCGAAGAATTCACACCGCTTCCTGCCTTCACAGGCCCTCTGCTCATCAGATTGGCAATTTGGTGCTTTAAAATGCCCTCCGGTGCACTTGAGTAGGTTGGTAGATTCTCACCAGAACACACACCTAATTCTGCTCCATTCATCCACTAATTTGTTCATCCCTTCTTATCCCGTCTGCTCTATGACTACAATTTCCCTTTGGCATCGATGATGATCATCAACCTGCGGCTACTCACACACACACACACATACACACACACACACACACACACACACACAGACCCATATTAGGCGACACTGCTTTCCATGATGGTTCCAGATTTGGCAAAAACTGACAATTATCAGGCAGGAAAGCTTTTAAAAAAACAACATGTCCCCTTTCACTTACTGTATGTCTCTGATCCATACATCTAAATACAAGGAAGCTTTCATACACTCTAATAACACTTTGGCGTATTTACAGTATTGACAAATATACAAATCTGTGCTGCGTGTGTGGTACAAAGGGAAGCCATAATGCCCGAGCTACGTCTACAGACGGACTTCGACCAGCACTTGGTGAGCCTGCGTCTCTCCAGCTTCTGTGTGTGAATCCATAAATTCGGACAGTTGGTCCTCCTGACATATTCTCCTTCACATTTTTACTTTTTTTTTTGTTAGCAAACGGCGCGCCTACATTCAACAACCGGCGCCTCTACAGCGACACGTCAGAAAACGCCACTCAGGCCGCTCGTAGTGGTTCCTCTCCCTCTCTCACCTTCGGCCCCTCGATAAGCGTTCACTCATCCCAAAACATACCATTTATGGTCATGCAACATCAACAACGACAACAGCAACAAATGAAATAAAAGAGCGCGTTTGCCAAAGAGTTATCGGGAACATGTGGCAAAACACGTTTGTCTCTCGTCGTGAAGGGGACGGAGGTTTTTTTCCAAGTTCGGGATGGCTGAGGACGTTGAAGGTGTTGCTGTACTTGTTTTCTTTTTCCGTGCTGATTAAGTTCCAACTGAGTCCTTTCCCGCAGGAGCGGTCACGCCGTGCTGCTACTCGAGCACGGCGTGCTCTGCGTGCTACCGATGCTGTGGGCGGCGCTGCTGTTCTCTGAGGCCGGTTGGGACTTTTGAACCGGCTGGGCGGCGGTGGTACCACCTAAATGTTGGGCAGAAAGAGAGGGAGAGGGAGACGGCGAGAGAGAGAGAGAGAGAGATGAAAGGCGGAACAGGCGGAGAAACATATGTCACAAACGCAAAACAGGAAAATGGAACATCAGATCTCAGATTATATTGTCATCTGTGGTTATTTTGAAGCTTGAATAGGTGCAGAGACTCCGCTGAGGCTTTCGTGTTACACGATTTTTAATATCGCGTCTTTATTTTTTGATTCATTGTCTAGCGAATTATTACTCGTATGATGTTTTTTTTTCTTCGCTGGCTCCAGTCTGAATTGATTGAAAGCAGCATCCACTCTGCAGCCGTGTATGCATGCTTTTGTTTTCCAGATTTAAACATCTGGATTAAAAAAAAAAAAAAAAAAAAAAAAACACGCAAAAAGAAAAACCCCTTCCATCTGATCTCAATAAGGAGATGTCACTTCACTTAATTCATCGTTCCCTGTTAATTCATTGGATTTCTCCTGCTTGCATTTTTCATCCCTCATGCGATTCATGTGTGTGTAAGCAGATGCGTCACAGCTGGAACCTGACTCGTTTCAACTGGACTGAGATCAGGATCAAACTGGTCGTAATGAGAGATATTAAGGACTGAAGGTCAAAGGTCAAATTTGAGCTTTGTTCAAAGACACGGAGGCTAGACTAAAGTTAACTAGGTTGAAACAAGAGATATACCGTCAGACATTAATATCTGATATAATTCATATAATTCTAACTAAACTAATGTGAGAGGTGGTTGTGAAAAGTCGGGGAGGGACTGTTACGATGATGTTTGAGAAAGGTGTGGTCACGTCGTTCAAGTATGATTTGTAGAACCAAAACTTGGTCTGTCGTCCAACATAATGTTTATAAGATACATCTGCAATGCACCATACGTATATGTCATACTGTATAGGAGATGACATACCATATGACACACACACTGTCATCTCGAAGGGTTAAAACTGGGGATAAATTGAATTTGTGTGAGGCAAAAAGCTCTGACGCAGAACCAACAACTTTTGAGATGAAGTCAAGTCTGTGGTCAATTTGTCTTTTTGGCTGAGATCTCATAGCTTTAAAACACAATCTGCCTCTCAGTTGCTTCCAAGATGTGTCCCCTCCAGCAGAGGGGAGCGCTTTACTCTCTCTCTCAC
Source organism: Carapus acus (assembly GCA_900312935.1). Lineage (NCBI taxonomy): Eukaryota > Metazoa > Chordata > Actinopteri > Ophidiiformes > Carapidae > Carapus > Carapus acus. The sequence goes on from OMPJ01029291.1 coordinate 10,041, forward strand.
TATCAGAGCTCTGTTTGTATGATGTGTGTGTGTGTGTGTTTGTGTGTGTGTGAGGGGGATGTGTGCGTGCATCTGCTGCATGCTCCTTCGCTATCTCATATCTTGCTCCCTCTTTTCTGGGGCCCCCCTGCAATTCTCGTAATGTCTTGCAGAGCAAAACCGTCGCGGGGCAACTTTCTCTGTCAGGCGTCGCTTCCCTCAAAAAACAGAAAATAACCAGTGAAGAATTCTCCTCTCAGATCTGTCTGGCCCTTTGAGTTCATCAATGATGTGACGCTCACGCAGTCGCAGAAACACATTGCACCCTGACGTCACGGCTGAGAATGGCAACCGAGTAATTTGTGAGCTACATTAAACAAAGCCAGCAACCGTGTTGAGGTTTTGGATGGCACATTTCAGCAGATGCCAAAATACGGCGCAGCTTGTGCCAAAATACTAGGAAAATATCAAATGATGTGTTATGATGTGTTATCTGAAGTATTTAGATCTTGAAATTGCCATATAAGGAGAAATGTATTCAATGAATATACTGTATGTAATCGAAAAAGACTGTTTCAGAAGAAAGAGCGCTGATACTTCTGCTACACGTCTGAGTGTTTGGGGTGAAAGCTAAACCCCACACAGACCATGTAAGGCCTGTTTGCTACAATTGAATATCTCGTAAGTATAAGCGGGATTTTTTTTTTCATTTTGCGGTTTTTCTCATAAGTGTATCTGATCCTCTATGCAAATCAGCGGCTTAGAAACGAGTCAGTCGTGAGGCCAGTGTTGCTTTGTCAGACTCGCCTAACGCTTGAGTAAACTGGCTTTGGATGCAGATGCCAAAATCAATATTGTGACACAGACAAGAAACGTCAAATCTGACAGGCTGGATAAATTTGCATTAAGTGCACTTGAGATAAAAGCACGAATACGCACCGGGATTGCAATGAATCATCAAACAAGTTACAAAAGCGTGACATTATTGATGAGCACTGCGCCGCACAAGTCCGAGTTACGTACTCATCTGGCTGCTCTGGCTTTTTTGGAGCTCTGCGCTAGCGGCAAAATGAGTATGAACTTAGACACTCTGTTGCTACATATCGCCGAATTTTCAGAAAGTCCCAAGGATTCTCAAGACAAACTTCCTGACTCTGTTTACGGATCAGCGGCATGGCAACGCTGCGTTCAAAACGACAACAAGGTTGCGCTGTGTGCTGGTGAACTACGCCGGACTGTTGGGAGTGTGCTTCCTGTCAGAGGTCAGCTAAGGTTGATGATGAGAAAGGTCTTGGCATCTAATCAGATAGCGTCTTTTCCGGCGAGGGCTGGTTCGACCTGACTTGGAAAGTGGGAGGGGTTGGAGAAAGGCGGTGGGGGGGTTCCAACACATTTAAAGCTCAGTTTTGCCCGAAAATACCGACGGACCACCCCTGAAGGCTGCAAAACATTACGCGGCAGGAAAGAGAAGAGCTGATGTTGCTAACCAACAGGATGTATTTACAGTTGCGGAGGCAATATGTTATTGTTACACCGGCCCCCGTCTGCAGCAGGATGTTTGGCAGTCCCAACGGCTCAGTTGCTGGCGCACAGACACCCGGTCATTCTTTTGCTCCTTATCTTTTTTATTAATGCGCAGAGGTGAGGGTAAGCAGTGGAGCGGCAGGGGATGGACCTACCTGTGTGGGAGTAGATGAACCACAGGGCTCCGGTCAACAGAGCTCCGATAAGGAAGGCGGCGAAGGCGATGCCCACCACGGTTGGAGTATCCAGGACGTACAGTATGGCTGGAAAAGGTTGATGGAATGGATAGATTAGTGTGGTTTCTGAATACATGGATGTGCTGTATCCAGAGTATCCAGGAGGAGTTTTCTAGAGTAGCTTACCCTCATTGGTGGTCTTTGGGGCATATTTGGGGTGCTTTGTGGGTACATCTGCAAAATAAAATGAACTCACTCAAACTTGTTCAGTGATCCACAACGACAAATGATCAGATTACTCATATTACGCTATGCGAACAAGCTACTCTGACTGGAATGTGACAAAGACACCTGAACCGTGACATTAAAACTCAAAAAGTACAACAAGCTTACAGTGTCCTGACTACCGAACGACCTAGATGGATTTCAGAAATTAAATGGGTTCTAATTATGGCCTAACGGACAAGACAAAGGCACCTGTGTGCGGGCCAAGTAAGGAGTGAGGTGGGACAGGAGCCCGGCACAATGGTCGCCATTCTCTGAAGAGGTTACCCTTGGGTTTCCATCCCATTTGACAAGCCGGCGGGGACACATCAGCATGAGGGAACTTCATTTCAGGTAAGAGGTGGTGGGTGGGCAACGGCCTATCCATTGCTTCTCTGCCACTGTTCTTGTCTTATCTGTGCCCACCCGACTATCCCTCGCCCCATCGCTTGTCATGCTAAGAATGCGGGCACGACCATGACCGCTTGGTGCCCCCTTGATTGAGCAGAGGACTGCTGTGCTGAGGACATCGACATCAACTGCTCTGTCTTTCGACCTGGCCTGTCACACCTTAAAGAATTGCCATATTTCCCACTATATCACAACATATTTTCCTCCTAAAGTCTACAGTCTATTCCCTGAAATGTAATTTCTCCAACGGAACTGGAGATTAAATTCCATACAGCAAAATAACGAAGTTCTTGCAATCTTCTGGTTCTGTGTCAACAACATCAAGATCGTTTAATAGAGATTATTATAAGTTTTATACTTTGATTGTTTGTGTTTCTTTTAGAAAAATGGTAGTACCACTGTTATTACTATCATTGTTTTTGCTTTTGTTTTTGTTTATTATTATCATTATTATTGTTGTTGTTACAAGTAGAAGTAGTAGTAGTAGTAGTAGTAGTAGTAGTAGAAGTAGTAGTAGCAGTTGTTGTAGTAGTGGTAGTAGTAGTAGTGGAAGTAGTAGTAGTAGCAGTAGTAGTAGTTGTTATGGTAATTGTTGTAGTAGTTTCATCATTATCATCATCATCATACTGTTATTTTCATTGTTGTTGTTATCATCAGTTGTAAAAGTGGTAGTAATAATGTCAGCACAAATAATGGCCAATATCAATTCATGAAAAGTTATTTGAATACATGCTGCAGTTACTACTCCTACTAACAATAGTAATTCTGATTCTGACACTGGAAACAATACTGACATGGGTGTGTAACATATTCCTAATGTAATTTATTGCCGTCCCTCATGACACACATTTGTCTTTCACTCAAAAGAGGGTCCAGCACGTCTTTTTTTCTTTTTTGTTGCTGTTGGACCCGTTCACCCTCTGCTCAGATCCATGCTGTGGAGCGATGTGGACGGTCTCAGATGTCCACACTGATGTCATCCCCTCACTTAAGTCTGTCAGATGTGGAATGAGAGAACGAGCCTTTGTGTTCCCTTGTTTTAGTTCAACTCTGACCTACGCCTCATGCTGTGTAGAGGCCGGTGAGGGAGCCTCTGCTAGATTCCAAAAAAAACAGAAACGCTGTACTGTTGCTTTGGCCTCAGTGAAAAACAACTCATACCATCATGACGAAGAGTGAAAACGTTGTCTTTGTATATTCTGAAGTCCTTACACAAATCCACTATCTGCAAAATGCTTTTCTCACTTTCAGCTAGAATTAAATGTAAAACGGCCTGAGGTGTGACGGGCAGGAAAATTTCCATGGATTTTGACTTTTGTTATTCGCCACAAATCAAACTCCTGGGAGGGGGAGAACCTCCGCGTATGATTAAATAGCTTGGCAGAGTCACTACACACATCAGGCTGCGGCATGAGGAATGTTTTATTCAGCAGGTATTACGATAATCTGCTGTACTGCCGTTGTCTCACATACCCACGCCTAGAAAAGACATTGCGACGCGAGGCGGAGGTGTGTCGGTCCTGTCTGATCATTTTGGGCAGCTTGCCTGTTCCATCACATCTTTGCAGGGGTCAGAGTAAAGCAAAATAAGGAGTGATTAGCAGCTCTATTAAATGTTAGCGGACCCGCAGCGCTCTGAGGCTGCTGTGTTTGTGCTTTGGTGTGCACATCCAGCTCGGCTCTCTGGGACGCCGTCCAAGCGCTGCGCCGCCGCCCCTTGAAAGCTCCGCTTGTTTTGTTTACCGTCACAGCATAAGAGATGCCTTTGAATTTGTCGTTGGGCATGTTTATTGCGTATATATATGCGTGTTTACCTAATCTGCATGCCAGAGAATGCGCTCAGTATGCTGCTGCAGTATTGGTCTGGGCAGCAGCGCACACTGATGTCCTCTGCCAGGTTGGAGGAGTGTGTCTGCGCGGGCTCGACTCATTCGTTACTGCTGAGTTTGTTTTGCAATACTCCCTTCGCAAGGCCCTACAGGATATATTAACTCACACACCTTGACTCCACCATCAAATCCTTTATATACCTTACATGATTCAAATTAAGTGGAATTTCAGGTTCCCTTTTAAAAATGCTATACCTCACACTGTCCAATAAGTGGTGTTATTTGGTAGTTATGTAGTGGTAGTGGTAATTACAGTATGTGCACTACAGGTTTAAGTTTGAGAAAACCACAACTTTTAAAGAATTTATCTGAAAATTATGCAGTTAAATGTTTGTGTAATGTGAAATTAAAATATGGAACAAATAAACAATTGATGTTGGGAAAGAAAAAAAAAGACTCAAATTACAAACCAAAATTCTAAACTTTTGATTTGTCAAAGTAGTCACCTTTGGCAGATATAACAGCTAAAAAAACCTTTTGGTTCACCTTTCTTTTTTTTTTTTTACCTGTGGCAGTGTTTTTTGTACCACTTCAAGCTGTTCATTAGAATTAAATTGCCTGTATATCAACAATTAACTGGAAAATTTGTGGTGTTGTCAAACCTTTGAACAGTAGTATACAGTAAATGTAGCTCAGGCTACACAACTTGAACCGTCAGCCAAATTCAAAAGTTTAAATTTTCTCTCCACTCATCCGATCATTGCTCGCACCTCTTGAATATTCCCTACCAGTTTCAATTAAATTCAGTTCAATTTCATTTGTGTAGCACCGAATAATATCAGAAGGTATCTCAAGGCACTTTCCAAGATGGAGCAGGTAGAGCTCCCCAACATGTAAATAGTCAAAGTCTACAAGATGGCCACACAGGGACCCAACATATCCCCATCAGCAACCGCTGCGAGGAAAAACTTCCTTCAAAGGGAACAAACCTTAGGCAGACAGAGACAGGTGTAGGGAAACATGGATACAGGTGAGGGATGGATGGATGCGAGTGAGGCGGAGAAGGAGAGGAGAAAGAGGAGGAGGAGAGAAAAGCTTATTGCATCGTCTAATTCTGTCCGCATAGTTTTGTCTGACTATATGAAATATACCACTGATGACAAGCAATTCTCCCCTAGACGTAGTCGGATAGCTTGGAGAAGCACTACAGCAGCAAAGTCAACACCAGTGGAGGTTGTTGCAGCAAAGAATCCGTCCAGACAGCTAATATTTTTATAATGCAATACAGCAGTGGTCCCCAAACCCCCGCCTGGAGACCAGTACCGGACCGTGGGTCAATAGGTACTGGGCCGTATGAAAAGGACACAGAACTTTTTAAGGTGCTTGCTTTTGTCACATACTGTGTGGTCATCTCCTATCTGTCTCTCGTCCCCAACATTGGTATGGGGCCGCTGAACGCACTATTTGCAAAGTTAGCGCGTTCAGCAGTAACAAACGGCCCAAGTAAATCCACACACATCGGAACAGTGATGGGGGTTTTCCTAAGCTGGCGAGCCGGCACATAATTTCTCTCCAGGATCTTCACAGCAACAACAACCGGCAACGTCACTTATGCTACCTCATCGGCTGGTCCATGAAAATATCTTCTGATACGAATCCGGTTTGTGGGACAAAGGTTGAGGACCAAGGCAATTCCGAACTGGAGTACAAAAATACCTCACTTAAATCTATCCTGATGTTCCATGACAGGCTTTGCTGACTCATCAGTGTCCACAGCATCAGTGTAAATATTTTCTTTGCCACCCATGTGCCTGTTAACAGTTAACTGGGGCAGTGCTGAGTAAGAGTGAGACAGTCTCTCATGGTGATGTCATCGCTCAGAGGGGGTGCTGATTTGAAAATCCCTGACACTGATGATTTCACCCACATATCACACATGAGGTCATAATTTGTCCAAATGTAATGGTGGTTACCTCAGGCTGCCCCCCCGCCCCACTGCACCCACCTAATCACACACACACACACCCCATCTTGCACCTCCCTCTGATCACATTCACGGCCCCTGGGACTCCGAGAACAGAGCGGGTGACAAATCGAGTAATGACGAAGGGGCCTTTAGGGCTC
>OMPJ01029300.1:0-13737 GCA_900312935.1 Carapus acus
TACTCCATACGACAGCTGATGCGCAGAACCAAGCAGGACGCTTCGCCATCTTGACCTTTCCACCCTGCTGAAGTTTTCACACATTGACATTATGGTGAGGCATAGCTGGTGTCACCATGGTAACCACCCACTGGAAATGAAGAGTAGCTTTGCAGCCCCATGGATCTCCAGCTATTGTAGCAGGAGGTTTCCCTGCGAACAGTCGATGTCTGCGTTTAAAAATTGACCTGGTGAGATGACAAGCGTGGAGGAGAAGCTGACAACACCTCCATCATCTCAAACAACTTTGTGGCGGTCAGGAGGGTGATAACGCTACCTGACGGCCAACATGAAGATGAGGAGGAGTACTCTCCTCCTCATCATCAACACTTGTCATCATCACAGCTAACATCCAAATAGAATTTTTCTCAGGCGCTCTCACTCCCTCTTCCCTCCGTGAATCCTTCTGCTGAAAACATCTTGTCAGAGCTCAAAATGAAAAAGGACATTTCTCCTCAAGTCCTAATTATTTCTCCTGTCTTTATTCCCCGAAGAAAGGAGAGACGGGTTACCAAGCAGACGCGCCCGCTTGGCTCCTCAGCAGCACAAAGCGCCCCTCGTCTCCTCGCTCTTCAGAGTGGGTCTGCACTCACACACTGGCTGGTAATTGGTTGCTCCCGAGTGTAATTACATCAACACTCCACTATGACAGCTCAAACCAGTCAGGGATCCATTCTTAAAGTGAGGGCTGAGGCTGCGCCAATGCTAATGGATCCTCTATATACGCTGTTTATCTGTAGCACCGCGCTCTGGTGTGTGTGTACGTGTGGGTGGGGGAAGGTGGGGTCGTATTTGCGGATAATGGAAGAAATACTAGTGTTCAACTACATGTAGCATGAGACATTGAGAATTGTTTGGGATTTTGCATCTCCTCTGTTTACATCCCACCTACAGATCAACCCATCCACACACTTCTAGCATGACTGTAAACAGGTGCTCGGACATTCTAGATCCGAATGTGCTGTTGTGTGTGGTGGTAATAGGTGTAAATTGCAAATAACAATGATAATAAAAAAGGTAATATAAATAGCAACTAGGGATAATGCTACTTTGTGGGGGAAGACTGCTACATGTGCATTAGCACACTAATGACGACATCTGAGGAAGATGAAGTGTTGAAGAAATAACTGGAGAATGTCACGTATGCACACACGCATGCATGCGTGTCTGTGTGTGTGTGTGTGTGTGTGTGTGTGCGTGGTATTTTATTGATGCGGAGGAATAAAGGGTCATTCTCACAATTCATAAAAAGGAGGAAGGTTCACACATCATAATTTCCACATGGCTGAGCTCATAGAATGAAGGAGTGGGCGTGGGGTGAGGGTGTCAGAGTGCTGGGGAGGTTCAATCTCATGTATTTAGTGTCGGTATTTATTTAATTCGTAATCAAACCCGCAGAGATCTGAGGTTTCTTTTTTTTTCAGACAGTAAATCTCTCCATCAGCCAAAGAGCCCTGGAAGAGGGAGAGGCGGGAGAGGACTGGGCAGCTGGCCTCTCTCTCTCACACACTCACACACACACACTCACACCCTCCCACTGACACAAACACACACACATGCGCGTTCGCATTATGTGTGTGTGGTTGGGGTCGGAGATAGCGTGTTTGTGTGTTTGTGTCAGACCCCTGGAAGTAAACAAGACTGACTCTGATCAGGTGAAAGTCTGTAAACTAAAACACAAACTCCCAGGACAGAACAGACCCACACACACACACTCAGCTACACACACCATCACTCTCCCGCACAGCCTCATGTCAGCCCGCGGTCATGCCCGCCGCCACATGACGCATCCTGCTGAGGCCTCCGTCAGCTGTGACTGACGCCCTGACAGGGCGATGCGGTCTGAGTCATGCCTGGGTTGGTGGCCTCACAGCTGGGTACCTCCAGCAGCACACCTGGGTCCTCCGCCTGCCAAAAGCATCGGCGGTCGAGATTAGGGTGGAGGAGACAAACATCTGTCTGATTCAGGGAATTTAAAAGACAATTGGAGAGAGAAGAATTAAAACCAGCGATTCTGGGATTGAGCATGTGAACGAACCACACAGCAGGAGGGAGTATGTGAACAGGACTTGATTGCTTTCATGGCTGATTGTGGGAGGAGAGGGAAAGAATCTTGTCCTTCTTAGAATTGAACACAGTGCTGACCAAGAACATATGTTGATGTTCACCGACAAAGCTTGAAATCGTGGCAACCCAAACATGGACACTGAAATCTGTTGCTCTATTATTGTTGAAACCAAAGAGACAATCAGGACAAACTGATGCTGTGGAGGAAGACGCTCAAATGCTCACACACACACCTAACACACTACCTGCACCTTTTTTTTCTTTGCGTTGGTTTGGACGTCTTTCTTTGCACCACCTCCTTTTTTTGAACCTTTTTTCTCCCCTCAGGATATCTACAGATGCTTTTCTCCCTCAGTGCCCTCTTGGTGGAATTATATCTGTTTCTTTCAATTTCTTGCTGATCCTTATAGTGTCAACATGCCACATTTTTGTTGTATTTGTGGTGAAGCACGTTCCTTCCTGAAACACTGGAAGACCTACAGGTTGATCTCTCACCATCAGCTCGTTAGTTTAGTCCAATGTGGGATGCGGTCACCTTGTTTGGTGTGTGTGCTGCGCAGAGAAGTTGGCGGCAGCTTTTGTTTTTGTTTTGGGTGACTTCGCCCGTCAGCGACTAATCACGGAGCAGCTGAATGTGCGGCGAGACGAGCCCTGACCCTCTTACACACACACACACATGCACGCACGCACTAGCATGGTGGGCCTCAGATGCTGCTAATCTAATCACCTCATCCACCTGACACTTCACCTCGGTACGCACACACACACATACACACAAACACACACACACACACACACACACAGAAAGGTGTCACAACCCATCTGGGATTGGAGCCACCCAGACACAGCTCACTGAAGCAGGAACCAAACCATCACCTGCCGCTTGACACGCGCAGACACACACACACACACCCACGCACACAGATATTCGTTCTTACACACGGTGGTTTGCGCACACAAACACACACACATTAATGATAGTTCTTTTCTCTGAGCCTGTCCCTCTCCCCAAACTGCAATCAGTGTCCTAAAGTAGTGAGAGTAACAAACTTCCCCAACAAACTCGAATAATCGATGCCAATCGGTTCTTTGAGATAAAAGCACAGGAGGCGCATTGTTGCCTCATCCAAACAACTCAATCAGTGAGTTCATCTGGTAGCTGCTCTGTCATTTAGGAGGCTGCGGCAGTCTTTCTGGACTGTCTGTTAACAACCACATTGCACACAGTTTGCTCTCAGCTCACATCCTGTAGCTGCAGGCGACTTATCCCCCTTTGTCCTCACAGCAGGGAAGCGGCTGATGGGCTAAGATGGCAACACGCAGCGGATGTGAGTGTCCCTGTGCCATTCTACCACTTTTAGCAAAGCGCTCCTGCTGCAGCCACAGATGCACTCACCATGACAGCAACTGATGGACCTGAATTGGAGACGGGGGCAAAATCAGCCACCGTGGTGACGAGGCACCTGCGTTCCCTTTTCTGTCCGTCGGCGGCCATTACAGGGTTGAGAATGGTTCCTGTGGCTGCCACGGTCACACTTCAAGGTTTTGAAAGAAGAAGGTCAATTGGCACCCTTCCGAGCCTGAGCCTTAGCTGGAGAAGTCAACGAAGTTTCAGAGGTGCCTCGGTACAACACAACAACTGTGACCAAAGCGTGAAATACACTTAGGTTAGCTGTAGCTATCACAAAGCTCAGAGCGAGCCGGAGGAAAATATCCATTGGGAATTAACATGATGTGAAAGGGAACAACATCCCACTGCAAAACACACAACAAGCACTCACAGGATCCTGAGCAGTGAGTGGACACTGATGCTCCTTGGTTTGGTCTGAAGTCTCCTTTAAATCGCAAAGATCCTTCCTGCCTATTGTCAGCTGTAAAGCAACACAAACTCTTGTGGAGCTCACATACGGAGCTGCCTCCATTAGTGACGTCCACAGGGGCTCAAAACATTCGATATGGTCCTTTTGAAGACTCTGAAATGCTTGATTTGCTTGATACAACAGTAAAAACACAGTGACGGGGCCGACGACCACGGGAATGAAATCTCAGCGGCTGTATCGGTACAAGGACAACCATAGAAATGTCTGGTCTGTTCAGTTCCTCCGTAGTATGAGAGACCACGAATCCACTACTCACACATGTACACACACACGTAGATGGCGACATTTACATAGTGTCTGGTGCGTAAAGTTCATACTCATTACCTCACCTACGGCATTTAGCAAAGGCCAAAATAATGAAATGATGCAAATTCCGTGTGCTGCAAGAGTAATCAGAGAAGAGGCGAGATCGAGGAGGGACAGGAAGCGGCTCCGGTGGGAATTTCTCCAAAGGCCATGGGAGAAACAACACAGAGAATCAGAGTCGCTCGTCCTAAAATTGGAATATTCAAATCCTAACACGGGCTGTGATTCCATCACGCCACCAACTGATACACTTGCTCCTCAAAGCTCAGAATCAACCGATTCAATCAAGCGGATGGACGCCGTCGGCCTGAGGGACACACATCTCTCGCTGGGGTTCATGCAGTTTGTTTATAGACGACAGTGAGGAGGCATTACTGCCACTTAGAAGCATTGCCAAAGAAGCGGTCATTATTGAGCAATGGGGCTAATGGAACCTTAAGGGGCCGTTATTGATCAGGGAGCTGCCACTCCTTTAGACTTAATGTGATCAATAATTCAGCCACGGCCTGAAATAAAATTCACAGTGGCAGTGGCTCAGCGTTTCCTCTCCCGACTCCTTTCCAGGGAAATGTGAGATGCACACCTTGGAACAAAACATTTCCATTTGCGAGACGGCGGTGGAAGCTGCGTGCTAGGTGGGTGCTATTAATACCCTGTATTCATGTGAGAGAGCACTTTGCCACGAGAGCCCGGTTGCTTCGCGACCTGGCGAGGGAAAAGCCATGTTGCTTCCATGGCGGCAAAATGGTTTTGGATAATGGCAGCGGAGGGGAGTGGGGCTGAACTTCAAGAGAGAAGCGAAAGGAAGTAATGAGAGGAGCAGAAGTAGAAATGGATAGAGTGGCAGTGATACGGCGAAGGCTCGGTGGCGGAGTGAACACAGAGCGCAGGGAAACTCGAAGCTCGCTGGCTCGAGTTTCAGCCTGCAGGGATTTCTTTTATTAGGGAGACTTGGCATTAAAATATCCAGTGGCACAGATTATTTCTATATTTGCACATGTGCAGGCAGGGCAGCAGTTTGATATTTGTTTCCTCCGACATCTTGTCTGACGACAGGAAATCTCGAGAGGCTTTTGTGCCGAGTTTAATATGCGCACGGTCAAGAACACGTTCCGCTGTCGTGGCCACCTTCATATTTTTGGTGTATAGCTGTTGTCTCCAACTCTGCTCGCTGTCTCATGCAAAGAAGATTTAAAGAATCGACGAAAGATTAAGAGCGACGACGAAGATAAACGCCAACAGACAGAAAGTGTGAAGAACTTTAAAATGAAATGAAAATATTCCGTGGTTGACTCTTTTTCTTGTCACTGTTGCGTCTTCTCATTGTTGCTCTTATTGTCCTTGTGCTCTTATTGTCCTCCTATCTGCAGAGCTGGCGGATATGAGCGCCTTTGCCTCACGTGTTCCGGCTCTTTCTTCCTCCCGGGGTTTACGATGAGATGAGATTAACATCAAATCCCATCAGGGATAAAAGAAAAAAAAAAAAAAAGGAAAAAAAATAGAAACTATCGCAATGTCTCACCTCACGTTTTCTCCTTCAGCAGCAGCCACTGATGGTCTGTCTGACTGCCTGTCTGCCTCTCCCTCTCTCTCTCTCTCTCTCTCTCGCTGTGTCTGTGGGAGACGTCTTGCTTTGCGTGTCTGCCCAGTCACGGTGTTCCAATAGATTTGCGAGCCGCTCGTTTGCCCTGGGCGCGGCCCGAGCGCCGGCGTCTGATGGTCCATCTGCGAGGTGACAGCTGAGCCTCAAGATCCTCCTCACCTCCTCGTTATCTGGGCAGATCCGCCCGAGGCCGGAATGACTGGCCCGTCCTCCATCCTCCTCCTGCCGCTCTCTCCAACCCTTTTCTTTGTTTTTCTCAGCGCCTCCCTCCCTCTCTTCCTTTTTGCTTTCGTCTCAGCTCAGCTGTCTGTCAGCCCTAGATAAGAAAGGTAGCATCAGAGATTCAACAGTCCAAGCAAAATAAGCTTTAACATATCTTTGAAGAACACAAACCACAAAGAGGGTCAGTTTTTGGGGGTCTGCATTGCATGCTGGGAAACTCCCCCTTATGCTACACCAAGCGCAACCTGCACATAAACCATATTTCCCATTGAGAATTCCACCTCATTGACTTGCATGAAATCACAACTTTTTTTTCCAATCCTGACCTTTAACCCTGAAATCTCAGCTGTCCAGGCACCTCCTCACATCATTTAGCAGCTCTTCTGATGCTGTGAGGATGCTCACACAAGGCTGTGGACAGCATCACAAGGACTGGCAGTAGGAGGAAATGGATTTCACAGGATGTTCCTGTCATCACAGCCTGACAAGGCCCAGCTCATTATTGTGAAGGGCAACGTCCACCAGCGTGGTGTGGGAAAAAATAATAGGAACTCAGAATTCTCCCAAAACCTCAGCGAGCGCATGAAGGTACCACAGACAATTTTAAGTTTACATGGTGAGGTTCTGGAATAAAAGTGCCACTGCCAGATGCTGGTCCCATTTGTCAGCATGAGACGTCCATTCGACAGCTACATAAATCATCCTCACTCTCTGGCAGTGATATTGTTTGAATGATAAAATCAACATAAAACAAGTGCTCTCGTCTGGTCCCAGACAGGCGGCGCCTCTGCCGGTCTTCCCTCTCCCTCTTTGCCGGTCCGCTCGCCTGCACATCCTCTCCTCTCCTCTCCTCTTCTCTCCTCTCCTCTCCGGCCGTGCTTGCAAACATGTTTACCCAGATTAAATCTCTCCGGGGCGCAGTTACGAACAGGCTGTGCGGAAACACTGATCGTCTACCTGCTGCAAAGGAGAGCGGAACCTTCTTGCGGGGGTTTGATGTCGGCTGCTGCTGACGTTATGACACCCGCGGGTGCTGTTAACTTGCTGGGCTCCATCTACCTCCTCTCCAGACTGCTCGCTCCAGAAAGAATTAGCAACCTGCAATAACAGAGCGTGGGACTAAAAGCTCTGTGCCGCCACACTTCAGCCTATAAATCTCCCAATAAACATCTGGGCTTTCTATAGCGGGAGTGCGGCACGGGGGCGGCACGGGGGGGACATGGGATACTCCCCGCGACACACACCGTTAAGGATAGTGTAGAAAGAACCACTCATGTTGGCCGAGACGCCATACTGCTCACCCGGCAGGGGATTTATGGGCGAAATGTGCTCCGTGTTTCCGCATTAAGCCTCGGTGAAACGATATGATGATGTATATACAAGCAGAACGGAAAACACATAAAGTTATTACCTTTATCAATTACACCGCAAACACAGTGAACATTGTGTTCGCGCCTGGGGATCCTCTGATACTGTCTGAGTACTTTTTAACTGGATGTTTTCTCGGCTAATAAGCAATAAAACGAGACGTGATCAACATCTCTCATTCTATGAGGCGTGTCGAGGGCCACTTTTACGTCCCAGTTCGTAAAGACAAGTCTGATTCCGACCATTAGCGTTCAGTGAAAGAAAGTGTACGCCGTTAAATATGATTCCAGAGCAGCCAACGTAAAACAGGGCAGAGTTCATTTGCAGCACATTAAACTGCATGTCGCCAAAGCAGGGTTCACTCCAACTGGCCGAAAGATCTGTGGACAAATGGGACGGTGCTCCCTGCAATGGTCTGGGTTTTGATTCACATGTCAGGGAGATTTCCTGGCTGTTTGAGAGAACTCATCTGCGTACGGAACGAAGGTACAACGTGGAGTCGTGTGCCGACTCAATGTTGATATGGATCTCTTTCGGTGTTTGGATTTATGGCGACAAAATGGAGAGGAAAAAAAAGGCCTTGATAGCAGCACCTGGCGCCCGCATGTCCTCGCACTGACCTTGCACGTCTGGCTTTAGAAACTTTCTCCAGCGCCTTAAATGTTTTCCCCTCGTGTTAAGTGTCGGATTAAGAATGGCCGGCTGACATATTAGCTGGTGACAGGATTCGTGTCGGGGCCACAGAGCCCTACACCGCATCCAAAGACACTTTACACAACCAGGGACACGCAAAGGGGCAGCGCAGTACGCTAATAGCTTTTCATGTTGAAAAGGAGTTGCACTGCTGTGCTTTTGTGCTATCTAGACGATCTGACCGGCTGATCCCTCAGAGGAGCAGGAGGCGGTGGTTTGTTATCCCTGCAGGATTATGATCGGAATGCCAAGGAATCTGGTTTTCCCTCTGCCAGTGAGGGAAGGAGCCCAGCTGCCGGTCCTGGGCCCCAAGATTGCCTAGCTAACGTGGCTAATGACTTTACTCTTGCTCAGTCATGCACCATAGTCACTGCATCAAGCACTTGATAAGGAAAGGAGAAAATTGAGACAATTTTAATAGTGTGCTTTGTGCACATTGTACTCAAAAAACAAGAGTATTACTCATACAAGACAAGCTAATGTATTTGCAATTGCAGGTAACCTATAGGTGTCTATCTCTTTAACCTGTCATTAATTCTGTGGTGGTGTAGAAGATTTCCTGGGGTCAAAGGAAATCTGGGGCTTCCTCCACAGTCCTTTTACATAGCTGTGATGCTGCGTTCTCTCCCTTACACCGTTGTCTCATTTCAATTTCTGCCTCTTGATTTATTGATGAGGGCAGCACAGGCGATGTTGATCGGCAGGCACACACTCCTCCCCTCGTCTCCTCCTGCCCCTCCTCCTGTCCATGGATGTCTGTGGTCTTGATAATGGAGGGGGAGCTGCAGCGTTACCCCACTGCACCTCTGATTTATGTGGTATGAGGGGTTTGGTGGGTAAATATTAAAACATGGCTGGTGCTCCAACTGCCAGCAATAACAGGGAGACCGGTTTCCTGTGCAGGGTTGGATTACCCTCAGAGAGAGGAGGAGAGAGAGAGAGAGTGAGAGAGAGAACAATGGAACAAAGCGAACAAATGGTCTAAGGTGTGAAGTAATGGTTTTACTTCACTGTATGAAAGACTTTTTCAGATGTACTCAGATTTCTTTGCTCTCTTCACCTCACTCTTTCTCTTCTTTCCTCTTCTCTCAGTTCATTTCCCTCTACAGCTTAGGTAAGCACATTAACATATAATTGGACATCTTACTTAAACTCCAAGACACCTTATTCCTCCTCTTTTTTTACAACTCTGCCCGATTCTGTCTTTGTGTTTGGCCGCCGTGTTTCTGTCCACAGCAATGCTACAGGCCGATTGACGCTCAAAGACCCCCACTGAGTTTGTGACCTGAACTTGTGACCACCGCACGCACACACACACACTTGACGTTCTGGACTAATCCTGCTGTCACAATTTGAGTCAGAAGAAAGCCTCTTCTCCAGTTTGTGTGACTCTATTCTACGAGGAGGAAAATGTAATATTCCTTGATTGTATCCAGTGCACAGCACACACTAAAACAGTTACAATGAAGAGGAGGCCAATAACAAATACGAGAGTCAGAGAGTAAATAGATCATATTTCCTTTGTTCCCCTGTGGGAAGCAGTAAGATTTTCGGCGTCAGAACAACTTTAACCACCACTCGCTATGAGTGAGTTTGTGCCGGAGCAGGGCTGAAATGGAAGCGGGCTGCTCGGCGAGTAATACTGACACGCAGGGCACGAGGTCAGCGCTGTCTCGTGGTGTGAAGGGCGGAGTGCGCTCGTGTGTTCTCCTGCTCTCGGGACCGCACAGGGGACTGCGCCGATGACTCGATACCAGGAGGTTGAAAACAAAGATGGGGGGGAGAAATGAGACCAAGTTCTGATGTTGTTTCTGCTGTCCACTCTCGTTAATCATGTGCTGACCTTTCCGGTTTATCGCCGCGGCCTGGGCAGCCTGACGACCATTAATCACAACGTGGCGCAAACAGTAAAAACGAGAGGCCACTGAGAATGAGGAAGGTGGAGATGAGGGATCGAGATGTCCCATTATGTCTTAATCCTCTCCGCTGTTTTGGAGAAGTAATGAAGATGTTGCTTTTGGATTTTCCCGCTTTATGAGTGTTGCGTCACATTTTTGTCTGATTCTCAGCATTCACACTGCAGCTGTGAAGTTATTTTGCGCTCTTGTGTGTCTTCATGCACATATGGCATTTAATCCTTTTAATTCTGGTAATGCTGTGGTTGACATGGCAACACATTTGCACAGTGTCCGCCCACTCTGATCATGTGACTGCCACCTGTGGACACACAGTGTAAACACATAAGAAGAGCCCATGGTTCCAAGGCGAGAACAGTTCTCTGTGACATGAAGATGCAACACAGCCCCTGTGTGTTGTGGAGAGTGTGTGTGTGTGAGCGCACGCGTTTGTGCGTGCGCGAGCGCATGCACTGCATAGAGTTGACGGCGTTAACACAGGCAATGTGAAGCTCACGCCCTCGCCGGCGCCCCCCTGAGACATGAAATTCATGATCGGCATAGGGATGGACGAATGTACTGTACAGCTACATGCACCCAGCCGAGACATCAATAAGACACACACACACACACACACACATTCGCAGCCTGCTGTGGGGGCCTGTTCCTCACACACACACACACACCATGGTGTATGAGAGGATCGATGCTCTCTCATGCAGTATGCATACACATATGGAATTGAAAACACACCCATGGAAAATGTGTGGGTTGCATCACAGCATATTAAGGTCAACAACATGCACGAGAAAATATTTCCCATTCATAATCTCTCACACACACACACACAAAATGGGGTGTATTTGAGGCTTTAATTCATTATGAAGCTATATGCCGCTTCTTGAATGCACAAACATCATAATATAATGGTTGAAGGTCAATTACACACAATCATTCTCTTAAAGGCACGCGCGCGCACACACACACACACACACACACGTGCATATTGAGAGGGACCACTGTACACCTGGATATCATTTTCTACATTTATTTTACAGTGTTTCCATCCTTTCCATGGCTGCATACATTCTTTTTATTCTTTCTTTTCTCAGTTGTCTGCTAGCTACTTCGGATATAAACGAAACTATCAAGCTGCTGAGCACTTAGTGAGACATGTCTGTCTAATCGACTGGAGTCACTGCAGAGGTTTCAGAGAGTTGTGAGGCTCAGCGATGTTCGCACAAACTTTGCGTGTGTGTATTGTGAGTTTGGGTGAGTTCTCCAGCAGCAGGCTGACATGCTGTTTCTACCGTTCCGACTGTCTGTCTCCAGCTGACAGGTTGCCGCTGAAATTCCATCACAGATGTCAGAGTCGTTGCTCACTTTGTTGTTTTTCATCGTCAAACTGTGATGGCATAAATCAAAATGGATGTTTTGCTCGCTGACAGCTGCTCTCATCAACAATCAGCTCTTATCAGACCTCCACACACTCCACAGTCACAGCACAGCGCGTAAACAAAGATGCTGGTTGTAAGAATTATTACACTGATCAAAAAACCTTGGAAAAGGAAAAGATAATGGTGCAAAGTTGGAGTTAATTAAACTTAAAGTAACAACAGGACAGCTGTTGATACCTTATCATTTTTCTCTCCAAAAAGTTTTTGTGAGCTGCCGGTTTCTCCTACTTTATTCTTGCCCCCTATTTTCAAACTGTTCCCCAGGTCTCTCACTTTTCCTTCAAACCTTTTTGGTCACACTCATTTTGATATTTGTGCTTGTCTGAAATCAGAAATTGTTCACAGCTCTGCTCTCCAGCCACACTGACACTCGGTTCAGAGACTGTGTGACATGATTGCTACCTGTGACACGATTGCTACCTGTGTGTGTGTGTGTGTGTGTCCGAGATCGTGTTTGTGGCAGCAGTGGCAGTTAGTTGACCTCAGTACTGAGTCGCCTTAGAGTGAATTCATCTCAAGAGAAAAGAAAAGAAAAGAAAAGAGGAGAAAAGAGAAGAAAAGAAAAGAAAAGAAAAGAAAAGAAGAGGAATTTTAAGAAAACAAATCAAAACAAAACAAAAAGCCAAGGGGAGAAACGGCAGAGGAGAGTGGACAATACAGAGTGAAGAAGAGTGGTAGAAAGGGCAAGAAAAAGGGATGCGGATGAAAAAATAGAGGAGAGGCTGGAATAAAGGTAGAGGTAGGTTGTATCAGAATGGCAGAGGCAAAGAAGAAAGGGAGCCTCTGATGGAAAGAGGAACAATGACATACTGTATATCTAGAAATGAGAGATGAAAGCGCTGTGAGTGCTCTTTCACATACAGTTGAATTCCCAACATGCTTTGTGATTAAATATCTCCTGTTGGGTTCAGGGGTCACCGGCGGTGTAAGTGTGGGGTCAGTGTTAGCCGGGCGTCTCTGTCCCCGAGTGCTAAACGGAGTTGAGTGTTAGGGTCGGGTAAACGCAGAAAAGATTGCTTTCAGGAAGCCCTGTGTAGCCCACGTCCTCTCACGGAGCTAACGAGAGCGGGCCGTGACCTTTGACTTTGCGGCACAAAAGGTCGCTGCGCTCATGTGAAATTAAGAGCTATTAAGAGAGAGGTCGGCGCTAATGAGGCCCCCTGTCCGCCTGTGGAATGCGGACTCGTCTTGCTCTCTGCGAACAAGTGACCGCAACAACTTTTAATCACATTTGATATGATGACATCGGGTAAGTAAAGACGGCCAATCAGAGGCCCAGGGAGACCCTCACACATCCCACCATCTGAAGCCAGGCCTACAATTTCTTTACAACTCTTTAACAGTTTCTCCTTTTTGTCTGATGTTAAAAGGTTAATGAGTTTGGTTTGCTCTTCACAAAAAAGCATCAGTCTTGTTTTATTTATTGCATACACAACCAACCTGTTTTATACATACTGCTGTAGGATAAAAGATGTAAATCCAATCCTTTCTCAAATATACTTAGTTTATTCTCATGTATATTTTTGTCACGTACTTTCTATCAGAATTGCATTAAATGAACAATGATGACAAATTGTCATTTTCAATTGAAATGCACAGATGGTCATGACGATGTCCCCGCCACTCATGTGTTTACTTGTGATTCATCATGTAAATTATTCAGAATGAGCTCCGATGGATTATTCTGTGTACAAATGAATCTTCCACACAGTCTTCCTGTGTGTGACTTTGTTTTCATGTTTTTAAGGTTGTTTTTAAACTTGCGAGTGTGGCACTCCTGCCGGTTTGTTGTTTGTTTGCGCGTGTGTGTGTGTGTGTGTGTGGACTCTGTTCTCAAGGTCTCGTCGGGATGATGTGATAATGGCCTGGGAGGCTGGGCACACTGGCCAGCAGGAGGTGCTGCAGCTCCAATGGAAACCGTCAGTTTCTAGAGGGGCGGTAAGGCCGTGCAGGGGTGTAACTCCTCTGCAGCTGCTGGCTTTTTGTTGTCTGAAAGCACACACACACACACACACACACACACAGATCCACACATACACACACAGACATCTTACGGGCAGATTATAAACACAAAAGGGCAAATAATTCAGTGTTTGCAGAATACATTGAGAGTAAGCGATAACAGCCGTTAGTGTGTCATGAAACGCAATCTTAAGAGGAAACATCAGCTCCGTGTCTGCAGTGTGTGTGAGGCACGCTGTCCAACA
>OMPJ01029304.1:11751-21906 GCA_900312935.1 Carapus acus
CACAAAGGTTTGGAAAGACTCTCGCCAGCACACACCTCCACCTCACACAGCACTTTGAGGCTGTCCTGACTGATGAGCTCCAGCAGCTGGCAGTGGGACAGGCTGAAGAACTCGTCCACTTTGGTCACCTGGGACAGAGGGGTACCAGGGGAGATGGACTCTTAGATGCTGTTCACATTGTTTTGTTTACTATCTAGAGGTCAGTTTTGAGATGTTTTATCAATTTCAGAGGAGAATTGCCTTCGGCATTTGACCCACACTTAATTTGGTAGAGGAGCAGTGTGATCCCTCAAATTGTTCTCAGCCAGCACAAATAACATTTCGATGGTTTGATGTTAACTTGATGATTGACTAGTTGTTAGATTAAATAGTTTGATGGATAATTTCTCATTTAGGACACAATGACAAAAGCAAAATATTATGTATCTTATCATAATAATTTTTATTATATTATAATTTCATTATAATATTATATCTATATATTATATTACATATAATATATATCTTAATATTTAAATATTATAATAACAGCATTACACATACTGTATGTATGGAATGACATATATCAATGTAGAAAAATCTACATTACAGTTGTTGCATGGTCATTTGGCGTTAGATAAGATAGAGTTCCAGTGTGTGCATTCGGCTATCTGCCTTATTCAAAAGAAGTGAACACACAAGTGGGTAGGTTGCATGGAGTACGTCAGGCATTACACTTTTCTAAGATCACCTCACTGAAGTGTGTGTTGATGTACTCGCGGCTCTGCTGGTGTAGCTCTGTGCAGCCGATCTCCTCCGCGAATCGGGCGATCCCGATGACGTTGGCCGGTTCCAGGTGCTTGATGAGGAAATCACAACATGCCTTAGCAACGTCTTCCATCTGGAACCTGGCATTGGGAAGAAGAACCCAATCAAATTTCGCGATTGAAAACAAAACACAGAAGGTACCTAAAAGCATCCTATCAGTTGGAGTCCTTACCTCATGGCACCCATGAGAACGTGCAGCACGCACTTCTCTCCCACTGTTATCCTGGAGGTGTAGGCGAAGTCGATGAGTCTCCCGACCACCTTGGGGCTGACGTCTCTCAATGTGACTTCGGTGGCACAGCTCTCCTTGAAGCTGCTGGTGAACATGGCTCTGAAGTACGGGCTGCAGGATGCCAGCACCACCCGGTGCACCTGCAGAGAGGCAGCCTGGGACTTAACTTATTTTTTGAGACGTAACCAGCACCACCTTAGGAGGGCGTGCGGACAATAGCCCAATTAAGGAATCAAACCAGCGACCTTTTTTGTCCTTGAGGTCCATTCTGCCTGCTGAGCCATGCTACTTTTTTTTATCGTGTTTCAAGTCACAAGTATGCGTGTTTGAGTCATGTTTCTTAGAAGTGATACACATGTGTACAGCTCGATCACATGATGAACATCTGATACAGTATCAAGCAATTATATCACCATGCTTGCACATATGTGCGTGTGTGTGTGCATGTGCCTGAGTGTGAGTGCATCTAATGCCCCATGATGATCCTTGTGAAGACCCAGACTTGATGAGATCTGTTTTTTTCCCCCCAACTGCCACCAGTGTTAAACTGCTGACGTGCACAATAGTAAAGTGTTGTTCCTGTTCAGGAACTGTTTCCTCAGAAATTTGAAAGAATTATTTTGACATTTTGATGACTCAGTCATCCCCCAACCCACCAAACACACACGCAAGAGCACCCTTACAAGCTCAAAAAAAAAAAAAAAAACTATGGTTGCTGACTGAGTGGACATATCAGCTGAGGGTGATTTGTGGAGACACGTAGAAGGTTGGAGAAGTCTGCTTTCCCCGTCTCTCTGCATGCAGGATACGCCCTCCACAGGGTCTCACTCACCTTGAAGTCTGCTGTCCTCTCCTTGTACGTGACGTGCAGCATCAGGTCACACAGCATCTCCTGGCGTCTGAACTCATCCATGGCGCTCAGACACCTGGAGGCGTGGCTCTCTATGGTGTAGTCCAGGTAACCGGAGCCTTGCATTGAAGGGACCGCGATGGCTGAGAAGTCTGTATCGCGAGTTGGGCGTCTCTTTCTCAAAGGGCAATGCATTCTGGGAGAGAGCAATGGGGATCTACGGATTTTTCCTCACTATTTCATTCTCTCTCTAGCACCATTGAACGTTGAGTGCACATTGAAATCAAGTTCTCACACGGGAAACTGCTTTCGACTTGAATTCTCCATACGTGTTGACGGCGGAGTTGATGTCATCAGAGGTATTCAAATAGCCTGGTCAACAAACAAACATCATCGGGGTACGAAGCAACGTGATCATAACATTAGTACTCCTGGTCGGTTACCCAGTCACAGTCCAAGAAATAGGGCAATGTCTGCAAAGGCACTGAGAAGATGTTGCACACCAATGTGGCGTGTAAAAGGACCAGAAGGCTGCTGGTGAACCACACATCGCTCCCATATCCTCGGATCCGAAATGAATCATGACTGTTAGCGTGTGTCTGACCGTCTGCCTAGCTAACTAGTCAGAGCAGCATCAGTGAGTCCTGATGCTCACTGAGGTCCATTTCTCTGGTTTCACGCTTTGGCCTGTAATCCGTTCAGACGTCTGCACAAGCAGGCGGTAATTGAACAGCAGCGGGGGAGGAAGAGGTGGATTAAATCTCCACAATGGGCTCCCTCTAGACGTCTCTTGAGACAACCGTGGCCTCGGCCAGGTGTGACGATCTCCCTGTGAACACGACAACAAGATGGATGGAAGTGAGGCATGTTAAGTGAAGTAAATAGACAGCAAATCTCCATTCAAGTGTGTTTTCAGCAACAGCCCCCGTCTTTCCTGAAGTGTGTTTGAGAGGGAGCGTGAAAGAGAGTTTCACTTCCCTGAGACAACAGAGGCCTGTCAGCAGTTGGGATGCTGTCAGGAGGTTTCAGGCCAAATATTTCCCCCCACTGAAGCTTCAGTTTACACTGCACAACTTGGTTGTACTTTGCTGCCAGGGTGGCAAAAATAATCAGGAAATTCAAATTTCCAAATATAGCAGAGACATGTCAGTGGAGCTGGGGTCCAGCAGAGAGGAGCTTCTGTGCAGCTGAGCTGCGTTTACAGTAAGCCGATCCACAGCGGACCCAGACTGGGAGTGTGGAGCGGGCCAGCACACAGTGGGGCCACAGACCAGGCAAAACACTAGCCAGAGAAATCAGTGGTTTACATGTCGGTTGTATTGTTGAGTGGACGCCGATTGGGGAAGGTGTGCTCTGAAAGTTGCTTTCAGTTCTGAAATGATTCATTCTGAACAGATGTCTGCCCCACATAACACAATAAAACACTCGTCTCTGATTTAACAGCCAAGCCGACTCTTTACTTTGCTCACAAACACACCCCTTTTCATCCAAAAGTCAGAGCTCAGATCAACCAAGATCTACCCAAAAAAAATGAAAATAGGACCAAGTGCAATACTTTTCAGAAGTGCAATAACCTCATTGGTGCAATAACTTTCCCCTGTATAATGTAACCTTGTATCTCAAGGTACTACGGTTCTCTTGTGTGAAAAATTGTATTTATATTATTATGATGTATTTTTTCTTTTCTCCGACCTATTTCTCTTTCTCTCTACACTGTGGACACTGCGAGAGCTCTGCACAGTACTTCCTAGGTGTCTGCATCGCTGATTCATGTATGGTGAATAAAACCCTCGAACCTTGAACCTTGGACAAAGTGTTTCCTACCAATCATCACACGCTGTAACACGGAAATACTGAGTCACACCAAGAGTAAAAATTTTGGATCCTGTGTGTATTCCTGGACTGCGTTATTCAACCCGCCGTAACGTTAAGGGTGGGGTCGCGGCGCATCTCCAAATACACCTAAAACCTGTTTGACTGACAATCTCAACTTGGCAACTAGACAGAAACCATACTAGCTAGCATGCACATGTCAATATATGTCCGTATATAGACTCACTGTTACTTCAGCAGAAATAAACCACGTCACCAAGAACAATAAAAGCACTTGGTAGAACTTTACTACGAATATCAGAATTACACTGTCCACGAGAGAGAGCATTAGTGCTGCCATTTGTGTTTGCATGTCAAATTGGAGTTGATCAGAATGATTTAGGTTTTATGATCAGGTTTAGGGAGGCAGGGTTTAACACTCGTTGGAATTGAACCAGTAACCTGATGGTTTCCAGACTTCTGCTCTCCACACAGATGATTCAAGAGAGCTGCTCCAATGTCACAAACCTAATTGGAAACATGGCATTTGGACAGAGAACTCCAGCTTCTCATCATGTGTTGCTTGCTGCTCAAGCTGAGGCAAAACAAATCAGCAGCTCTAGAGAACAACAACAACAACAACACTCTGCCTGTGTATTTACACGGGCTCCATCTGTTCCATCGCAGCCCTCCACCAGACACACTTTGAGTTTGGAGTGACTTAGGAACATTGCAGCCTTCTGTAGACACAACCAGCCAGAGACCCGGCGTGAACACGCGGCTCGACTGCTCGACTAGTGGAGCTCGAGGGGTTATTGTTTTCGGTGTCAGATTACAACCCATTCTCCATGTAGTACTTTCCAGCTCCGTGAATGCTTTGGCTACTTCCCAGATATTCTCCCATCGAGGTTCGGCAAGAGCCGACAAACCCAGAGCTTTTGGAAGCTGTGTCGCTTTAAGAAATACTACAACTGTGGAGAGTGGTGGGGGGGGTTACACAACCAGATCTGCTCAGTCTCAAGCTCCCTCACCCCAAGGCCTGCAGTCAGCCTGTTTGCCGATCATATGACCTGAAAAGCAGGGGGAGAGGGAGGCAAGGAGCAAGGAGAGGCAGAGAGACACACAAAGAGGTACAAAGAGAGAGGGAGAGAGGGCGGGAGAGGGTTGGAGGGACAGGGGGAGATGGCCAAGCTGTCTAGGAGACAGATGAAGACAGATATGAACATCATGGAGGACTTGGAAAAGGGAAAAGGAATTTTTATTTTCAGCCCTCTCTATGTAGGTCAATCAGACAAATCCATCAACCCAAAAAGTAGAACGGAAAAAAGGCATTCTTACTACTCTTATCTCTTAGGGAGCACTAAATGTCTCAATAAAACCAGATGGTCTGATAAGCTTGTGGATGGTTTTTCCTCGCTTATATCAATGAGGAGGTGAGTTGCCGTCAATTTTCTCAGGACGCCTTCTGGGTGACAGTCCAGCACCAGTTCATCTTTTTCTTCTTGGACAGACACATCAGCATCTAGAGCTGGTCTTGTTCTCCTCCGACCTTTAAAAGTATATTTGGCAAAACAAACTAACCAACCAACAAACAAACAAACACCAGGGTATCAGGCAGGATCTATAAGAGGACGTGGGTAACCACACACACACACACACAAATCAAGTTTTTTTTTTTTAAAGTAGAGAGGAAAGACAGAAGAGTTAAATGAGGAAGGTGGAGTGTAAGAGAGGGAGAGAGATCCGATCAGGAAAGTTGAAGGGAGTCGCTAATGCGCTGCAGCCACTCAGTTGCCATAAAGGCCCTTTGTGCTCAGATGTATTAGCCTCATCCGGTTTCTCCCGTAAGGTCGACAAACTCAAACACTGCGCATGCACACACATGCGCACACACACACAAAGATGGCATGTCTCATGCCCACGCAATGTCTGCTGCTAATAATGAAACGTTCAGGTTGGCCACGCCTTCATTGATGCAAATCACTTTAACCGATTTGTCTCGAGTCAGTTGTCTCCTGCTCCTCATGTCAGAAAATGACGCCGCACTTTGGCCTGACCTTTGACCTGCACATGCTGTTCTGCTGCTGCTGCTGACCAAACACGCTGTGATCAGACGCAGCTTTGAGGCTGCGGGCTGGAAACTCCAAGTCACAAGTGCGTTTCACCCGAGTCACCCAGACAGCTGATTGGGGTCACAGGTCCCCTTTAATGGGCACACTAATGATTTTTGTTGTGTACTGGTGGCTCAACACCAGCAACCTCGAATCAGTGTTACCTGCTCAACAGCAGGCCAACAAAGGCTGACCTCCAAATTAGGTTACCCACACAGGATATTCTTAACTGTGGCAAACTCAAAGCCTAATCACAGTCATAATGATAATAATTATCACACAGTTAGTATGATCACACTGTGAGTTTGCCCGGTCTGATCTTTCCAATAATCATCACCATAGTCATTATTAGAATACAGCGGTGATCTCAAAAGTACATACAACTAATTTAAATTCAACAGCTGCCAATAATGACGACAATTTTCTTGAATGACTACTATTTACTCACACGCATATTTATATATCAGAGCAGAGGTCAGTTTCAGTATCACTGAGAAAAAAACAAATGTTTTTGTCATTCGTTTCATTTTTTGTGACTGCTGGTTTACACTTTACAATAATCACCATCATCCTCATAGTTATATCAATGTCTCCATTGTCTGCTGGGTTACAATTGTCTGAATTGTTATCAGATAAGTGTGAATTATCTGATCCAAATCGGAATAGGTAAGTCATTAGGTAGGTACTTTGTTGATACATTGATGCAGGAAATATAAAAGCCGAGCATCTCAATGAACAGAACACACACAAAGAAAGAGGATAATTCAACCCAGAACATTTGAGCTGCTTTGGCTCTTGCAATAAACAAGCAGAGGGAAAAAGCGCCTACACACCTCTGGCCCCGCTCCTCATTTTGTCTCGCTATTCCCTCCACATCGGTGGTCAAAGTCTGAATTTTTCACTGAGCGTAACGCGCACACTCTCACACGGAGAGAGAGAGAGACGGAGAGAGAGGGGGAGAGAGGGGGAGAGAGAGAGAGAGAGAGAGAGAGAGAGAGAGAGAGAGAGAGAATCTTAATAACACGAACACATTCTTCTAATTTAGAAAGAAAATCTTGAATCCACTTGGTTCTCTCCATCTTGCTGATGCAGGGTGAGGGAACACTGTTGCAAACCGCCTCATCAACATGTTTACACCTAAATTCCTCAGTCCCCGACTCGGTTGTGGAGTTCCTTTTGACATTTCCACTTCCTGTCATGACGGTTTTACGGCCCAACAAACATTGAGAAGGGGCGCTTTAATGCTAAATCTATCAATTACAAACCCGCGAAGGAGAAAATCTGCGCCACTTTCGCTTCCTCTCGGCTGAGCAGCGGAGGAGGCGAGGAGAAAACAAGTCTGTCCGTAATGTCAATCGCACAGTCCCGAGTGTTCCTCGGAGTCCACGAAAAGGGGACAGGAGTACAAAGACGAAGGGCTGCAGATGGACTCACCTCTGGCGTCTCCGTGGACAGAAGGCACACTCCCTCACTTTCACAAATCACACCGGGAGGTTTGACGCGCGGCTCCCCCTCCCTTCCCGGCCGAGAGGACGCTCCCCTGGGTGCCAGGCAGCGTCCTGGTTCGGGGCTGAGCGGCAGGAATGTGTCACTCCGGCGCGTACATCACAAGATGGACCGGTTCTCGACGGGGAGCTCGAAAGTCGCCCAGGCGCCAGGGTTTGCGCGACTAAGCGTCTATGACGCCAGGAATTGTGCGCAAAATGTTACGCTGCGACTCTGCGAATCCGTAAAAAAAGGAGCAACGGCGGCGTGGCTGTGCGCGCTTACGGACAACTATGGCAACAAGTCACGGGGAAGAGTTCCCACCGCCAGACCGGGTCCGCGCGGTCAGGCTGTGACGTCATGGCCGCAAATAACAGCTGGCGGGGCTTTAGGAAGAGTGGAAGCAACGTCAAAGCCAAGTTAAGGTCGAGGTATTGCAGGTGTGCGCGCACGCACCCACACGCGCGCGCACGTATTCGAACCTTCATGGGTTAAACACACTGACTGAGTCAGCTGAGGGGCGGAATGTTGACTCAAAACGTCCCGGGGGCCAGGATCATAATGTGTATGCGTGTGTGTGCAATTTCACATCACACACACACACACACACACACACACACACACACAGTTGAGAGTGTTGAGCGGCTCCGCTTTTGAGGATTTGTCAGAAATGTTGCTTTAGAGCAGGGGTCACCGATGCCGCGCTCATGGGCGCGTGTGCTCGCAAGGACCTCTGAAGGTACCTGCGAGGCATGCTGGGAAACCATGGGGCATGTTCTTAACATGTGGGGAATAAAAACCATTGATGTGAGCAGTCTCTACACATAGTTTTTACTACTCCTACTCCTACTACTATTACTACTATAATCATCATTACCACCTCATTGTTCCGAATATAAGACGATGTTTTTTCCCCGGAAATCCCCTTTGAAAAATTGGGGTCGTCTTCTTTTCGCGGACGAGGCTTTGCTAACGTCTCTCTCTCTCTCTCTCTCTCTCTCTCTCTCTCTCTCTCTCTCTCTCTCTCTCTGTCAGGTGCAAACAGCAACATACCAGAGCGGCGCGGCTCGACAGTGGTACAAGTTAACAAACTAATCGGAAAAAGTTATGATGCTAACTTAAAAATCATTGTTGCTTATTATTGCTAAAAAGCGATCCATGCAGTGTTGTTACTTTTGCAGTTATACGGAACAGGTCCTGTGAGCCCTTTGTACCACTCATTGCTTGTGAAGCAGCCCTGAATCTCAAAAAGGTTGGAATAGACATTAAATGTACCATTAAATGCCTTAATTAAATGCCTGTTCATCCGTGCCCATGGTTCCATATAAAGACAGACAGGAGACAGACGCTCGTCATTTTCAGCCAGAGATTCCTCACTTTAAATGACAGCCAGGAGAGCCTTTTTGTATGACACGTGAGCGTTTTGTTTACAGTTGCGGAGTAGAGGCGGTTGGCTGTTGGAGACTATTCACCTGAACCGCAGGTTGTTTTACGATCTGCAAATAGTGTGTGTATATTGTGGGGTTATGAAAGTTCACCTCTGCTTAAACAGGACTTGACATTGCCATGTTTCAAAGTGCTTCAAAACCCTCAGGAAATGTGTGTGTGTGTGTGTTGACGGGGAGGCAGATAGCTGAGAGCTTAAGGTCAACATTTTTCTGTTTGTGCAATTAAAGAAGATCTGCATGTGTATGTGTACGATATGTGTGTGTGTGCAGGGCAATTATAGCGGCAAAAAATAACAGAATAACTGAAACATTTTCTTGTGCCCGTGCATCTTAACACACCCTCTGTCACATGCACACACACGTACGCACGCACGCATGCTTGCTCTCTCTCTTTCACTCTCTCTGCTTCTCTCTCTCTTACACACAATTTGGACTTTTGTGTGAGAGCTTGTTGATTTTTGTCTGTTTGCTGTTCTTCTGGTTAGACTTCTTGGAATGAAGTATGGTGTTAACATTTGTTGGCACTCAATTGTGCTGCATTAGTTACTGCCAGGAGGAAGTAGGGAAATAACACCATCACTATGACACAGCATTTGTACCAGCACACACACCAGCAAATATAATGGTCTTGCTCCTCCTAAGCCGATCACCCCTCCCCCAACTCTGTTTCTTTCTGTCCTCGTAATAATTCCTCGTCTGACTTGGGACCGTGTGCTCTTAATTCAGCAGACAACGGTGCACATGAGGAGAAAATGGCTTTTAAAATATGACACATGTTGGTTAACTGTGCAACATCCAAACAAATGTTTGTGCCGCAGTTTTTGCTGTCGCGTTTATTGACAGACCTGGATTGTAATGGTCTGTGAAATGTTGCTGGACTCAAGCCAAAGTTCGCTACGAGAGTGTTAAAGTTTTGTGTTATGATTGTGCTCTCTGCTGTTCAAGAATGGTACTACAACGCCAACCCGATGCGGGCTCAGCATCAACAACCCGAGTCAACACTTGAATCAACACTATTGTGAGATAAGATATGACGCAGATTTCTTTGAGTATACAGGACCTTACACTTCCACCTCTGTTCTGGACTAAGAGTAATACTGATAAGTCAAAGGGAACCCAACATTTTTTGAAATTGCTTTTTCTTCAAAAACCCTATCTATCTATCTATCTATCTATCTATCTATCTATCTATCTATCTATCTATCTATCTATCTATCTATCTATCTATCTATCTATCTATCTATCTATCTATCTATCTATCTATCTATCTATCTATCTATCTCAGTCATCAACACAGTCGGTGCAAACTAACTGCTACGGGGGTCTCCCGGTCTCTCTCTCTCTCTTTCTCTCTCTCTCTTTCTTACACACATATATTTGCCCACTCACACACGCACACACACACACACA
>OMPJ01029306.1:0-18027 GCA_900312935.1 Carapus acus
TGTGTGTCCCCCTTCTCCGCACCCTTGGCATGGCTCCCCTCATTCTCCCTCTCCCCTCCCCTCGTCCTCCAGTGATCCCTACACCTCGCTCCTCTCTCGCCCAACGCTACGAAAAAAAAATCAACATGACTTTGCAGGTTCTGTAGCGGTAAAGCACGAGAGTGGATGTCCAGCATTGTAAAATATTATTTATAGTTATTTATCGTATTATCATGGAGGTGAGCCACATTATACTGAGGATGGAGATGCATGATAAATACATTATTTCCCAAACATGACAATGATATCGGGTTGCAGGTGCATATAAACAACCTGTGTCGCTGTTGATGTGGCGCGTCTGTGCCCATGACAGCCAGCCAGCGGTAGGATTATAATCTTAACCTACATGCTGAGAATTAAAATGCTATTATGATAAAGATGTTCGCATAAGCAATGAATGAAGTTTTTGTGTTTGGAGTGATGGATCATTGACGGTTTTCTCAGGTCTCTACATGTTCTCACCACCCATCAAATGAAAGCTTCTGGCATTTTAAAGCAATATCACAACAAACAAAAATGATAAATTTTAGTTTTTTTTTTGGTTTATTCAATAGATTGATGGTGGCGGGAGGTTTCGCCTCTGCATGGCTGCGACTTAAATCACGCTGCTTAAATCACAGTAGGAGGGCAGGATGGGGAGGACATTGAGGAGATGTATGTCTTTTCCTTGCACGCCGCAGCAAACATGCCGTCGTCAGGGCTGGGATTCATCAACCACATCAGAACATGTAGACCCCCACCTTGCTTTCCTCTGTACAGAGGATTAGCATGTGGCAGGTGGTTCGGCTCCGTCGTCCTGGTACACACGTATTTGGCTGGACGGGGAGACTGACGCGCTCCATGTCCTATATTAACTGAGGCGGACACGGACAGTCGCTGGGAGAGTGGCAGAGTTGGAGGCAGCGTGACCTTACTGACCCCAAAACTGACCCTAGGGGTTGTTATTCTTCAAAATCTTTCTAGAGAAAAATTGTAATGTATTCATATACCAGGTATTCCTCATTAAACATGTTTGTGACATGAGGCAATATTTTTCTTTATTTATGTTTTCATTCATTTTCAGAAAATTCTGTATTTTGAGAATTTTAACGGGGGTCAAAAATTACTCTGCTGGTGGAAGAGTGCAGTTGTTGCATCTAAGGGTTAACGAATAATGGAAGAAGAGACGACAAGAAACCAACGTCAACACTCGGCGTGAAACTTTGTGTGCTGACACACTCTCGCCGTCCTGTGCTTGTTCTGATAATGTCCCTCTGCAACTTATTTTTCATCAAGAATGGACTGCACCATGGTCTGTGTTTCATTTCTCCACCTTCAGTTCCCCAAAAATGAGGGAACAGCCAGTGCCAGAAACATGCTGCTGCAAAGTCACTTTGACATTTCAAGTACAAACTAGATTTTAATCTCTGCGAGCCAAAACACAGGTCGTGTTCACATATTGGTGAGGCGCACTGGGCGATCCAAACACACTCAACGCCACAATGAAGGGGCTCCTGAGGGCCACCAGGGGGTGGTGCAGGTGGCGCCGCAAGCTGCGTGAGAGGAGGGGAAGGTGCCAGACACGGACTCCTGGACCCGCTTAGTGGAGCTAATGTACGTACAATCGCTGCATAATAAAAAGAACCATCTGTCTGCGCTGGGTCGCTGCACCGCGGTACATTAGAAACTGTTTGGTGCTGTGACCTGAAAGAGGCTATTACACTGCCTACAGAGGCGACTGCGGCGCTAAGGGGGTGCCGTAAATCTGGAGAGGGCGGATCGCCGCTCCTCGTTAAACGGCGTAATGACGTCCGGGCGGCGAGGTAATAACTCAGTCATGTTCAGCAAGGGTAGAATGTGTAACTGTAACACGCAAAAAGCCTTTTATCCAGTCAGAGAACGGAAGGGGGTGGGTCCCATCTGTGGGGTTGAATTGTATATGTGACTGCTAGCAATGGAAAAAAAACCTCAGCACATATCTGTCCTTCGCCAACAAGGTTCAGGTCTAGCGACAGAGTCTGAACCCTTAGAATCAGACGTGGTGTCAAAAATGACCTCAGGAGTTGATATTCTTCAAAATCTTTATGAAAAAAATTGTAATATATTCATGTTCCAGGTATTCCTCAGTTAACATGCTTGTGACATGAGGCAATATTTTTCTTGATTTATGTTTTCATTTATTTTGCGGAAATTCACAATATTTTGAGAATTTTAATTGGGTCAAAAATGACCCTACTCATGGGAGAGTGTAGGTATTGGTAGGTTGTGCATCCAAGGGTTAAAAGGGAAACATGCAAATATTTTAAGTGGCGCAAAGGATCTGAGAGACTTCTGACGTTGAGCACATGGGATTCCTCATGGGATTCGTTCCTGATTGGAGAGATTTCCTTCAGCCTCGTTTCCGTGATTCATGGACATCCAATCGGTGGCGCCCCCCACGGGGGAGGCCCGCTCGTCCCGCAGCGGTCAGGGAGAGTGTGTTAATCTGTAAACCTGACGGTGGTCTTGTCATCCTGTCAGGAGGGTGAGAATAAGCCTCTTCGGCGCTGGGCTCAGGTGACACATCATCAAACACTGTCCACTCTCCGTCAGAGCGATGACCTTCATGGGTTGAGAAACAGAGAGAGAGAGAGAGAGAGAGAGAGAGAGAGAGAGAGAGAGAGGGGGAGAAACTGAGGGAGAGAGAGAAAGAGTGGTCGCCAAGGTGAGGAGGGGAATTCTAAAGCGGGCAGTATGGGATATAATAAGTGCTACATCTATATATATTTCTATACAGGACTGTCACGTTGCCTCACCCTCCTTGCTGTCCTCTGTCCTCACCAGCTTTCTCTCCCTCCCTCTTTCTTTTAAAAAAAATCATGTCTTCCTCCCCCGCCCTCCTGCGAAGCAGGAGTGTCGTGCCTATGTCCCTCTCCCTCTCCCTTTCCTCTTTTATCCCTTATCTTTAACCCGTTCCTTTGATAGAGCGAGTGCAAACCTCGTCCCCACGTCGCCCCACCCGTCTTCTCTAAAAATAGAAACAAGCAACCAATCCATGCACGTCCTGCCGTTCCTCCGTCTCTCTGTATTAGTTTCCCCGCTTCCTGCTCCCTTCACCGTCAAAGGGTGATAAACTATTGTCTTCTTCCCTTTTATTCCTCTGCAGACTCACTTACACTAGTACGCGCCATTATCTCGCCTCGGTCTCCGTTCCCTCGCCATTGTCTTCACTCCCCACCCGTGGTTCTTCAGACGGAGAGGCATAAAGGATGAAAAAGAGGATATGTGGGACTCGTTTTAATCCTTGAAATGTGATATCCTGCAGCACAGCAATACTCAAATTAAACTAATAATTAAGCTTGCTCCAAGATGAGCTAAGGACATGATAGCGAGCGTGCATGTTAACCTAATGAGAGTTGGAATAATGAGAAGAGATTTTTACTGGAGGAATACCCCCAGTTCGCCATCCATGTGACGAACCGTGTGAAGCCTCATGTCAAAGCGGGAAAAGATTAAAAGTCACATCTCAGCCAGGGGAAATACTGAAAATATTTTGGCTTTGCGCCTCTTTAAAACCTCTTGTCCTTGGGCGATCCAGACTGCAATATTAGTTCAATATTCGCAACAATGACAGATCGAGATCAAGGCGGCCAAGGGTGAAAACACATTTCAAAACAAGGTTTCGTTGACTTTTGTGCTCACAGCGAGGCTTGTTCTTAGGGTCCACACTTCTTTGAGACTTTTGTTTTTCGTAGGTTGAGAAAGTTGAAACGGAAAAGTTTCCAAAAGAGAGTGGCTTTTATCCTCAAAAGTAACTCTGGATGGAGGAGACCATCTTTACAGACTATCTCACAACACCTCTACGGCGCCCAATGTCCCTCAGACTGAGACACAACCTCACAGATACCCTGTGTCCTTTCCTACCACCTCCTCTCCTCTCCTCTTACCATCTCTCTTCGGCCCTAACACGGAGGCTCTCTCTCTTATTTAACTGTGTTTCTGTTTGAATTGTTACTCTGTGACTTGTCAGCAAACAAACCGCAACGTGCAACAGGCTGTTTGCTGCCCAGAGGCCAGTTGTTGTGGAGTCGATAGCTGTGAAATTGATCGCCAGCATTTCGCCGTGGCGTTTGCTTTATCTCCACCGAGTCAGAGAGGAACAAAATGAGAGCTGGGGCCGCATGATTTGTGCACGATGACGCCGTCCAAGTCCAGCAAACACCACAACACCATGTCTTATCAATTCACAGCGGTAATTATTGGAGTATTTACACACATACAAACAAGCACACACTCCTTACACACTCTGCAGTTTTGTTGTCCACATAACCTGCACTGCTGCTTCCAGTGATCACAGCATCCTTGTTTACAGCAGCTGGGTTTTTTTGTGTAGTTTATGTTCGGCAAAGTGATATTTCACTTAAGTTCTCCTCAAAACAAATGTAGAAAAATGAAAGTTAATAAGCAAGTTGATAAGCAAAATTAGGTGAAATATCAATTCCACTTCACAGGGATAGTGTGTCCAATGAGGTTATACTGTTCTTTGGAAACCATGGTGTTGTTGTGATGATTATTTGAATGTTGGTCTCTGGCCGAGAGCGAGAATACACACTGGCAAATCAATTTGGTCAAGCACGTAAATGGTGTGAATGGCGGTGTGAAAACTTTGTGACATTCTGCTTGTCCAGCCATTACATCCAGCCACATAAGTGTCTGTGTGTGTGTACATGGCCAATGGGGCACAGAGGGTCGAATCAGTAGCCGTGCGTGTGGGAGAGGGCACAAACTATATTTTTCAGATGACAAAAACAACACACACATGTAGGAAAGCGATACACATCCAAACAGAAAAAAAAATGTGAGGGAAAAATCATCACCCCTAAACCTCGAACCACAAATACCAACAACCACCCAAAAGCATAGTTTTGTCCACTCTGAAGACATTTATTGAGAAGACATGTTTACCCTGTGTGTCCTGTTCCCTGCTGCACAGGAGAACAAGATCTTTAATATATGGGTGTATTGGGGTGCCTGTGGTAACGGGAGAAGGAGCAGAAAACAAACAATCTTCCTCTCAGAAGGCTATGGGACTTTTTTACTACATCACTGTGTTGTGCGACTAAAAACACCAGCCGTACAACAACACAGTATTTTCCGATTTGTCAGAAAACCCAGCAAGTTGAGGAAAACATGGTCACAGGACTCTGTTCTGCAGAAACAGAATCTGAAAGGACCAATCATAAACCAACGCAAAGCAAGTTGGACACCTCTTGGTCACCAATGCCATGCATTCAAGGAGTGCTGATGGTGCCTGTGGTAAAGTGTGGGGCCTGTTCTACAATTGTGGGGAATAACTACCATTGACATGTGAGCCGTCTCTTCACATAACATCACCACCACGACTAGTATAATTGTTATCATTTTTATTAACACTACCAAACGGTGATCTGTGCCATTTTGTTATTTAGCAGGTCTGTATCAACCAGGTCCTGTGAGCCTTTTATCCTTGTCAAGGAACCAAATGCAGAGCAGGAGTGCGTTTGTGGCTCGCATTTATTTTACAAATCCATTGGGCAGTCTGGAAATCATCCAGGGTAAAAAAGGCAAACAGAAGTTATAGATTTGACCCCCAGCGCACAAAACACAAAATCCAGAACCCCTGTGTGTAAAAAAAAAACAGGCACACAGACATGTACAAAATAATGGAAACAAGAGGCTGCGTGCGCAAACCAAGAGACGAATGCAACGGACAGAACTTAAATCCCCTCTCCATTAGGCCCAATGGCTAGCAGGTGCTCAGACTGATTGAAGGGTGCATGTGAGCGAGAAGCGGAAGTCCCAAAAAGGGCATGGGCACGCCTCAGGGTAGATGTGCCCGGGAAATAGTTCAACCAGGCTCCAGCAGGGGTCGATAGCGAGCGGTCCTCCCAAGCAGGGATCCTGACAGTACTACTCAACGCCCATGAAGTAGCCCTCGGTCTCTAAAAGGTTAGTGACCCTTACATTAAGCTGATGCGACGACCTGAAGGTGTTGGACCGAGGTTCACACAAAAATTCTATATGTGCAAAAAGGTCCTCTATTTTCCCTTTCATTTCTGTGACACGGAAGGTGTCAACATTGAAAAAAGATCCCCTGCTAAAGCTGAGACGAGTGAGGGGGTGGAGGAAGAAGCGGGAGGGAAATTGTCTCCACGAAGATTTGATCCAGAGAAAAATAGCTCTCAGGGGTTTAGGGGTATTACTGCGCCGCAGGGTTTTTCAACCATTAAAACTTAAAACTCGCTTTCACATTCAGTTTAATAGTGTCTATCATTCGTTTGGGTCCCTTTTTAAAATATCACCCCTCCACCCTTCAAAAACTACGATGAAATACTACAGAAAAAAGGAAAAGTAATACAAACTATAAATAAAAACTCACACAAGTGAGGGGAAAATAGAGCCATAAAACACAGTCATACCACGCTGAAATAAATAATAATAAAGTTTGCTGTGAAGACACAAATATATTTCACTCTGCAATATATGGTTAGAAATTCCTACCACAGAAAACAAACAAGAACTTAAGTGAGAACGAATAGATAAATCGACATGGAAATAAATCACTTAATCACAAACATAATAAATATGTGGCACAGCTACTTGTGAAATTGGTTGATTAGTTATCTCTCTAGCCCATCTAGTTGTTGTTTTTCTGGTTCAAGATCAACATTTCTGACTTTTCCCTTATCTTACTATTCGTTTTGCTGGAGCATCCACATCTTAAATTCATACTCTTATCCTGTCTTAGGGATAAGAAAAGAGATCAAGTGAGGTAAAAACTAGAGAAACACAAGTTTGGTCAAATTTGTGATAATGGACCCTGAACTTAGCTCAGGCATCAATGTGGACACACTTGGCTAACGACAGCCCTCGTGTAGATTTCCTACCCTTAAAAACTGGCTGCATCTTGGAAGATGAAGGGGAAGAAACTTTTTTGCAGGACTCTCAGTTGTTCCACTCCACTGCTTACTTTCTGCCTCGGTTTCTCAAGAGAGCGCAGCGGCGACGTCTTTCATCACTCGTCCATTCTACTCGAAAATCTCGTAATGGCGGTGACATTTCCAGTGGCGAAACACTACATTAATTAGAACAGTCGCATCACTTCCGCTGATTTACGGCTTCATTTCAAACTTGCCCGTCGGTGGCTAAAAATGTCAGTCTAGTCGTTCCGCTCTGATGAAACGCTCTGAAATGGAAATGCGGACCCTGCCGGGGAGGGTGGCGTTCGGTCTCTGAGACGGGTAAGTTATGGAACCTGGCATCAACATCTAAATTTTTAAAATCTCTATTTGTGCGCAGACGGCTCGATCGCCATTATCATTCCTAGCGTCTGTGCCGGGAGCTGGGTGAGGCGCCACGGCGTCGCCGTGAACCTTTGCAAAGCGGGCGCCAATGCCTTGAGAGGAAAGATTATCCCTCCGCCACCTCCACCATTCCATCCAGACCCCTCAGCCAGTCTTTAAATGTCTATATTTGTCACTGGGTGGAAGCGTAATTTTTATGCTGTGCCACCCAAAGGCCAATTTTTTCAGTTACAGGAGGGACACTTTTACAGCAGGGGTTTCACCGAGAAAGAAAAAATAAAAGCCATCTCTCCTGCCTAATAAATATGCTAATGTGGGAGACACCTGAATGTTCTGTTACCTCTGCGCTTCCGGCACAGTCGCTCTGCACCCGCTTTTGCCTCCTCCAACGTTCCCCGCGTTTGTTAATGCTCATGCATACGCGGCTGCGAATTCAAAGGTGAAGGCGAACCCGAGTATTTATCGCCCTTCGTGTAGAAAGATTGTGGCTTTTTCGCCGATACCAAAGCGCTTTAACCCTTGAGGGAGCCTTTAGAGACACGGGGGCCCTCTGAGGCTGATAGGAGCGAGAAGTTATTACAGCTCCCTGGATGAATTCAGTATCAGCGGGTCAGAATAATACATCCGCGTTACAATATATTATCAGCAATCAGAGGTGTTTCAGATATATTTCAAGCTAACAGCAGTAACATATGATACAGATTAGTCCTTTTATATGATCTCCACTGATAAGACACAATTGAAGCAGGCTGTTCCATCAAGAAAGTCGCCTCAATTCACTGCAGCTCGTCTAACTTGCTCTCTCCTTTGCGGCTCTGACATATTTCCTGCTTCGTCTTTTCATAACATGTACAGGGGAGTATTGGTGAGCAATTGTAAGTGAGGTGTCCCTT
Organism: Carapus acus; assembly: GCA_900312935.1. Classification (NCBI taxonomy): domain Eukaryota; kingdom Metazoa; phylum Chordata; class Actinopteri; order Ophidiiformes; family Carapidae; genus Carapus; species Carapus acus. The sequence continues at coordinate 8,234 of OMPJ01029306.1, forward strand.
AAACTTGGTACTTAACTGATCAGAGAACCTGCGCGATCGTCTAGAGAGTTGCTGGTTGGCTGCTTTGATTCCAGTTTGCGGTGAAATGTCCACCAGCACGGCCCCAGGCGCACAAGGTTAAAAACATAGTTTTAAATAAAGTGTTGATCTTAGCGCACACATTTTTTGGCTCCTGCAGTTGACCTCTGACTTTTGCCTGCACTAACGTTGCCCGCTCAACTTTGTTCGGAATCTCCAGCAGGTATCCCTCTCCTCTTCCTCAGCAGTGGCACCCTTTAGCCTGGAATGGGTGCATTGTCGAGTTGACGAACGCTGCCATCATCCATTGGAAGTTTGTGACTCTTGGCAGGTGTGTTTCCCTTCTAATGCCCAACCGATCGATGCTCGGTGCCCCATTGGCCTCATTATACACTTGGTTTACAGAGAGAGAGAGAGAGAGAGAGAGAGAGAGAGAGACTGACAGGGCAGATTTTTTTCCACCCTTTGTCTGTGTTTGGGTGTCTTCCATCTGATCCATCTGATCCGTCTGATTCTGTTGCATTTGAGCCAAGTTCAGCGGGACTGGAGCTGAATGGGTAAAAGTTTCCGTGAGTCTCTGTCCATTTTGTCTGTGTCCTTTATTCCTCTTTCGATTTTATTTATTTTTTGTCTGCCACTGGGCATTACCTAATGGGCCCTGGAAGCTCACTCGCCCAAACACAAACACACACAACCACACCCTCCTACAAATCGGCAATAGATTTGGAGGGAAACCGTCCTGCTGCCAGACGGAGTTAATTTCTTCCATTTATCTCTGTCTGGAACCCTGCCCAAATTAATGATGCGAGACGTGTTCTAACGAGGCGCTGTAACGAGCAGTCCAAATGAGGAGTCGGTCCCCATGGTGTGAGGGTATCCTTGCTGGTCAAACGTTGCCACTGAATTTTTCTCTTTGCAAAGGACAGTAACAGGTGATTCCCCGCTGGTCTCTGTGGACCGGCCCAGCTGCTGTCAGAGGTTTTTAAGGTTCTTCAGCAGAAGTGTGACGACCAATGGGAGATGCGGTGTTGCTGTTGTTAGCAGGTGGGGGTTCGATAAGAGAATGAGGCTCTGAACTGCTCTGCATTGACTAAACTGGTAAAAACTACTCTTAAAGTACTCTCCCTGGAGTATCCTGAACACGAAAAGGTACTAAAACCACAACTACAGGTCCTCTTTGAGTTGAAAATGGCCAAAAAAATTTACATTCTTGTAGAACTGTTGCTTGTTCCACTACCTCTGGTATCTGGGATAAAACACTCAGGGAAAATCCCTCCAGTCTGAAACAAGGCAAAGGAATGATGCAATGGGAAGAACCCGTTGGAATGGCTGTCTGCCTGGCAGTTTCTGCTATTTTTGTTTACACTTGGATGGACTTCACCCTACCACCATTTTTAAAGGGTCTTTACTCAGTAGTTCAATGCAGCCTATGTGTTTGTAGAATCTCAAAATATGGCTCTAACTTTTACTGGGTGTACCTGGGCTATCATTTCATGCTGAAGGGAACACTGAGTGACATATTTTAGTAATATCTTCTATCACACGGATTCGTTCACGGCACCTCAAAGTTACCCGCAAAACTGTCATCTCGTTGTTCCGAGCGTATTCCTGTTTAGCACATAGCCGGAGGTTACCTGAACAGAAGTGAGACAGTTATTAGACCGCTGGGACAAATCAGTGCCCGGACAATTTGGAAATGATTGGAGGTAAACGCTCTCATCAACAGGACAGAGTAGCTGTGACTGGGAGTTAATGGAAGCATTTATTGGACATATGGCCGCCCAATGATAACCGAGCAGAGCGCTACACACAGCCAGCATGACATATGGCCGCAAACAGCTAGCTAGCTAGCTGGCAGCGCGGTGACAGACAATGCTGCCTCTCTTGTCACACACACTTGTGCCTCTGGCGAGACATAGAACATAGAGACACATGTGCGCGTGCATACACACTTCATCTTGCTGTCAGAAACTCTCAAACAGGTCAAATGCTGACGGTATAAATGCTCACATCAAAATGACAAAACGTGGAAGAAGTTACATGATTATTTCGGCGATGTGTGTGTAAGGACGGTGGACTTCAGGTCTGATTTATTCATGTGAATGTATCTTGTGTGGCCATGTTTAATTCATGATCTGGATGCCATCCCAAGGAGCTGTTCCTGCTTGGGGTCTTATAAATAATGTCAAACTTTCGTTTCCAATTAAGTGATGTGATATGTTGTGCTTTAAGTCACTCATGCAGCTGCTGCCAATGAGTTGAAGACCCCACATGCCCAAAAAGGTGCTGTCTCATAATTTCTGAGAGGTGAGTGGACAGAAACTTTGCAGGGATTTGTGTAGAGACATTACGGTAACCACAAGATGTTTACTTTTTTGTACCAGAGGAATCTTTGTATGTTTGTAAGAAATAGGACGACGCAAACAACCCAAATAGCAACTCACAACTGTCTGGCTGTCAAACTTACAACTCACCAGTGGGAACAAGGCCACGTCAGGGATCAACTGGATTTTCTGGTGGCGAAGGCATCTCCAAACCTGATGTGACACAGGGTTTGCTGACTCTAAAGACTGCACATTCTACACCTCGCAGATGAAGACGATATATTAAAACCAGTGACATGCGGTGAGGTTCAAGGCTTGTGAGGCACTCACTCCATCACAATCACATTTAAAAATACATGAACCCTACAGACTAGCTTATTCACCATTTGATCGGCAGCAGCCAACGGAATACATCAAACATAACTTAATGGTTATTTTGTATGGCTTAAAACTGTGTCAAATAAATCATCAATATTGGAGTTAATCACGTAAAAAAAAAAAAGAAAACATATGGAAGCAAAGGCGACACCGAATACGTTGCGACGTATCTGGTGTCAGCTGCCATATCACGCAATCCGACAGCGGCATTCATACAACACCAATTCATGCATTCTTTATCAGTTTGCTGGGGATGTGTCCTCCCTGGGGACATCTGGCTTGTGTCACAGAGGTCATTGTCAGTATAATCAGTACATTGTCCATCATAGAAATGTTAGACCGCTCAGTACAACCAGAGGCCAGGGGAGCTGCATTTTTAATGAAGCAACACACATGAAATGTTGATTATTACGTCTCAAAGGAGAAACGCCAAAGTGTGCGTGCTGTGTCAATACATGTGCGCTCACCGTGCCAACAACGCGCATCGATCCCAAAACCGGCCATGCAGTTGTCACAGCCTCTCCTAGCTGTGGCAGCGGAATGATAGAATCTTTAAGCTGAGTGAAGTTCCAAAGGTCACCAAGTTTTTATGGTTCTTCGCTATGAGCCCAGTAGGAATTGACAGAAATCAGCCCCAACGCAAGAGGTCAGCTTACTCACGCAGAAAAAAACAACTGCATCCTCAGCGTGTGTGAGGAGAGGCGCAGGAATCAGCACTCATCAGGATGTGGTCAGAAGCCAGCAGAGGTCTGAATCAGCGCCGGGCCTCTTGTGAAATACTGCCTGCAATTCATCATGGAGGTAATGAGCCTCCCAACACCCCAATAATTGTCGAGATGCTACTTTTTATAGTGGTAGCACAGATGAATGACAGCCGGAAGTAGCGGCGGGGATTGAAGGAGGGGTTAAACAGTCTGCGATTGTGGAGTCAAAGTAAGATTATGATAAGGAGGAGGAGAGATCAGAGCTGAGACTGATGAGAGGACTTTGTGGCACGTTTTGCTTTTGAAGGTGGTTGCAAAGTATAGTGCTGCCCAGAAGGAGACAATGTCCATAAAATTGGAGAAGGAGATGCTGGGAGAACACAAGCATGGTCTACGTGCGGCTAATTGCGCAAAGTTAATGGCCATACGTCATCGTCAATCTGTGCTATCTTGAAGAGGACGAAGAGAATTCATACGCTTCATGTGGCGAGGGAGTAATTGTGGTTACCAAGCAACCTCCAGAACTCTGAGAAGATGTTGAGTAGCTGCTGTTGCCGTGGATCACCGAGAGGCAGCTGGATAGTACAGTGGTTAAGACCGATGACTGTGACACAGGCGACAGGGGTGCTTCAGAAAGAGGCAGCCCCTTCACTTCTGGGAACCTCCATGGTGTGCATACTTCCGTGTGAGATAAAGAGTGAAAACAACGAATTTCCCTCCAGGGATTAATAAAGGGTACATTATTATTATCATTTTTATTATTAGTAGATTCTATGCAGTCTGTGTTCATCCGTGTGGGACTTCAGATGTGGAACAGATCAATTGGATTTCCATTATTGTAAATGGGGAAATTTGTTCTGAGATACAACTTCTTCATGACACTAGCTACGATATGAAGTAAATTAGATTCAAATCCTGAGGCTCCACTGCACTGCCACTTAATCAAAAGGTGGTAAACGCTTAGATTTGATGCTGGGCGTTGGTTCGGACGCGTCCTGTGTTTTCCCACACACAAACCGCAGACCTGAAGACGGAAGCCAGGAGTCCTCCACCGTTTGCCAGAAGTCCTGTGGGTGCAGATGCAAATCACGCTGGCTCGGCGGCGGCGGCATTAACATTTTTCCCCTGCCAAGTTTTGCCGCTCTCATGCCAAGATCAAGGCTTTGTGGGGGATCTATTAGAAATGGAATGTGTGTTGATCATGGCCGCCGCCGAGGTCGGCCTGCCAAATGTTTTGACAGTTGGAATCTCGAGCCAAAGCTTTCAGGACTGGCGGATCTCCTCCTCTCTCTGTGTCCTCAAGCTCTCAGCGGGTTGAAACGGCCGCTACGCGCGCTTGGCGTACGTTTCTTGTGTGCGTTTCTTGTGAGCATCTTGTGCGTTTTTTTTGGTATCTGTGATGTGCCATCTGTCCACATTATTACTGCGGTTGTTTGGCGTACAAGCAGTGTTATTGTTATCACAGCGGCCGAGCCCCAGCCGTTTGTTTTTTCTGTCGCTGTGCGTCGGTTGGGGCCTGTTGTTTGTGAGAGATTTCCGCGGGCGTTGGTGTGACGCTGATGTGTGGTAATTGTGGTTGGACGAGAGGCGACGTTTCTTTTATGACGAACCTGCGGGACGCCCGATGGACGTGAAAAGAGGTCCACCAAGACCTACTTGTCCCAAATGTGCGTCTCAGGACTTTGATCTTTTTTTTTTGCATGGGAGAGAGCGAATGCTTTGAAAAAGCAAATCCACATAATTGAGTGTTTAGTTCTTTATTTCTGTCAAATCTTCATCTCTTCATGAACTACATTAGCATTTTTTTTTGACTGGCTGTTGGCGTCACAGATTGCTTGAAACAAATCCCTGTCAGCCACAAAGGAGGAGGAGGAGGAGTGTACGCATGTTGGACCGAGTTTACAGCAGTAGACGGCACTGCGTAGCGACAACGGACACACACACACGCACACAGACACACACGCTCACAATCTCTAAAAGAGGCTGCCAATTTTTGCAAACACATTCAGAGCAGAAGAATTCATCCCGCCCGATGCCCATACAACACGGCCAGAGAATGTACGAGTGAGCGTCCGTGTTTGCGCGTGCGTGTTTGCGTGTGCGTGTTTGCGTGTCTCTTTCTCAGCACAGATTTCATTTGGAAGTGTTGGAGAATGAGCTGATAAGTGAGACTATTTTGAACTGCGCGCGATGCTGCTGCTCTGCAGCGGATCCAAGGGAATGAAAGGAGGATCGTATGCGCACAGCCCACAAAAGCGATGTTTACAGACAGAAGGAGAGGGAGAGAGATAGAGAAAGACACAGCGACAAGGAGACTGAAAGGAAAATGAAAGAGTGAGCGTGCGAGGCAGGGCGGCATGCAGAGGGAGAGAAGGGAGAGAGGGAAAGCAAGAGGGAGAGCAAAGCAGATGGAGGTCACAGACAGAGGAAGGGGACAACCAGAGATCACAGAGGTGTCCCACGTCCAGCCCAGACAAGAAGATCCATCCTTGATCACATGCAGCAATGAGCGAGGGCAATGGGAAGAGAGAGAGAGAGACAGACAAACAGACAGACAGACAAACAGACATGTCAGAAGAGGGGAGACGTTTTTTAGAAGACACACAGACACTCACAAACACTACACAGCAAGGTGGGACCACCCAGAAAAAAAGAGCATAGCTGAAATTGAGTCACAGAGACACACAGAGAAGGGAGACGGCAGCACCAACCTGTGGTCCACATACGCTGATCTCACATTCAAGACAAGTTAATACATCTTACAAAAACGACCTTTTGAAATTCATTCCACTGCTCTGCACCTCGCCCGTCCCTGTTCTTGTGTCACTGAAGGACGCGCTTACATAACCTGATTCGCATTGAATTCGCTACCTCCTGCCATCTCCGAACAAGAAACACCACATTTCGGAAAAACCGTCTGAGATGCTGCCTCATGTTTGCCATGATAATAGTTTTCTGTAGAAATGTTTTAATCCACTACAACTGCAGAAAAATTGTACAAAGTGACATTTCATAGCTGTTGTCTTGCGACGAAGCTTGTTCTGGAACAAGGAGTCCTGCATGGTAATGAACATTCTTTAACTACAAGACAGGTGGAGAGGGCGGCCGCGGAGGAACGAGGAAGGGGAAAAAAAACAAAAACGAGCAGTTAGAGGAGAGAAAAGGGTGTTTAATGGATGAAGCAGAGGCCAGGAGGAGTGCTAATAAGGGGCTCAGAGGAGGGGAAATAATTTTCTAATCAACTCCCCTTTAGCTGCAGCCTGCCGCAGCTCTCCCTGCAGGCGTCCCCTTCACTCTTCCTCTCCTCCTTTCCCTTCATTGTTTACCTCTCACCTCCCCTTCCTCTGGGTGGCTCTTCAGGTTTTCACCCTGCTGTTTGTGCCTTAGTTAAGATGAAGCGCAGCAGCTATGGGCAGCCCGGTTACCCATCTCGCACACACACACACTCACCCACACACATACAGGGTCTCCATCTCTGGCAATTTTCATCAGATCTCCTCCAGAGTTGGTTCTTATCTGGACGTGGCCAATCACTTCACAGTTTCAAGTTTACCTATAATTGGGTAACAGTTTCTAGTGGTTTTGGCCCTTTTTGTAATAATCTTGAATTTTCAAATTTTCTCTGAGGAGTTTCTGCGGAGGTGTGAGCCCACCGCGCGCTCTTGTTTGTCCTCTCTTTCTCTCACTCCTCTCTCAGCTCTGCCCGCTCACTTTTCCTCTCCTCCCTCTCTCTTTAATCGCCCCCTCCTGTCTCTCCTTCTTCTGTTCCCAATCAGCTGAATTCCTGCCGTCCAGTCACAATTAGAAAGGGGCGGGGCTGTGAGTACCTCTCCATATATGTGATATATGACTGATACTGTGTGTGTGTGTGTGTGCGTGACTGATTGCCTGACCAGCACTTGTTGATTGGCATCACATTTCAGCGCCTGACACAGAGGTGACAGAGCGTTGCCTGGTAACAGTAAGACACTCGCTCAGGTTAGAGAGGATCAGAGCGGCCGAGTGGAGCTGCTTTCATTTCCTGGCATCTTCTTGATTCCCTCCTTCTTCCTCGCCCTCTGCTCATCAAACAATCGCCTGGAGCGTGTGGTCGTTTGTCCTGTCGGCTGGTCCCCGTGTTTTACGTACAGTAATAGGCAGACTGGCAGGGGGAGATTCCGGACTCATGCTGACACGCCAGCAAGAGAGAGACAGGGAGCCAGAGGGTGTAGGAGGGGCAGTGAAAGGAGTTTATAAGTATGAGGGACGGAAATGTGAATGGGATTAAGGTGGTGGATAATGTAGGACGCACTTGTGACTTGTAAGAAAAACAGCGAATGGAAGACATCAGCAATGGAAGACATGAGCGATGGAGGACACCAGAAAGAAGCATGTTTGGAGGCGTACATTACCACATTTGACGTTTTACCGACAACTTGATTAAACAGGGCCTGTAGGTTGCTGGTTCGACTCCATGCTCCTCCGTGAGCAATGCCAAAGTCACACGACGAATTGTTAGAATTGCGACTAATCTCAGCGTTTCTTAATCGCGATTAATCCCACTTACATTGCATGTTGACATTTTGGCACAATGGGCATATGGGCAGTGCGGAGCTGTGTTAACCAGGATGTGTTGATTAGGAAACAAATTTTTGGTACAGGCTCTTTTAATATCTATGTTGGTCCGTGATCTGTACATTTGTTTTGAGTGTGACATGTTCCAGCGCTCTGGAGGCAGCGACGCTCTCCCGGGCTGGATGGCGGTGGATATCTGGGAAGGATGAGCTCATCAGAGGGCTTAATGCATCTCAAAAGCTCAGCGTTTGCCCCCGCCAGACGTCAAAATATCTGCATTCAGGTGCAGCAGCACGCAGTCAGGAGCCTCTCCAGCTGGAGAGGCTTCTGACTGCGCCTCACGCCAGGAGGAGCGAGCACGGCAAATATGGATTTACGTCTTCTTGTTTCCGTCTGACGTCTAAAGAAAAGCGTTTTAGCTGTAGATGAAAGCGGCAAAGTACCTCCGTTTTCTCTTCTTCTTCTTCTTCATCCTTTCAAAATCAATTTGGATCTGTTGCAGTTTGAAAACCCTTCAAATGAATATTGCAAAATGTGTCAGACTGGAGAGGGATGAGGACAATTATGACAATTTGCCTGCTGACTCACGCTCAATCAGCCATGTCTTCTGCCTCCCCTCTCCTCCTCTCCTCCCCCGCCGTTACTTTCCTTGGGCTTTTTGACCTGGTTTCACTCCGTTTACTTTTCCTCGCAAAAACAAAAAAAACAAAACAAAAAAACAACAACCCCAAACGACCCTCTGATCTGCAGAGAGGACGTTCTCATAAAAAACTCCATCCAATGTGTCATGAGCTCATAGGGGGTCGTGTGGGGAATTTTTGCATAAAGAATCTTTGTGTCTTTTGCATTAAAATAAGACCCTTAGTTGGCTCAACCCTAACCATAACCCAATCACACACTGCCATTCACACACACATGCACACACACACTCCTTACTTGAAGAACTTATTGTTGTCACTTTTTCGCTGTATGGAAACTTTGAGTACAATACAATTTGCAGACTTCTAGCGAACATTACCATTTTCGTTTTACTGCACATCCAATAAGCACGTGAAATAAAACTCTTGAATCTAAATGCAAAGAAAGGAATGTAAATAATTTGATTGATTTCGCTGCACATACGAAATAAGAACTCTGCAATTATTCTAAAATCATCTGTGACATTTTCTGTGCGGATCTCATCAGCATGTGTGTGTTTTTTCCACTCCACGTGAATCTCAGGATTTGACACACCATGCAGCAATGGCGTGTGTGTATGTGTATGTGTGCCCGCCTCACAGAGCTGTGTATGTGCTTGTGTGCGTTTTCAGACAGACGTCTCTTTGTTCTATATTCAGCGTTTGTTCCCTTTAACAATAAATATCTCCCACAGATCTTTGTCACTGTGTCTGACTGGAGGCTGTGATCGTGCAGCACGTCGCAAGGCAATGTGCTCCTCGTGTTGCCACTCAAAGGGAGGAAACGACCCAGAACCCAAATGGTACATGCAACAGAGAAACAAGGCTGGATATGCCGGTTGCGAGCTTGTGTCAGAGGTGTGTGTGTGTGTGTCTGTGGGGAATTGGCTTCTTATAGGCCACTGTGGTCATGTGAGCCCAATGAGCTTCAGGTGGGTCCATGCACCTGGAGGCAATGATGCTAACAAAACCATCAGAACAAATTTACATTTTAAATGATTATATTATATTATATTATATTATATTATATTATATTATATTATATTATATTATATTATATTATATTATATTATATTATATTATATTATATTATATTATATTATATTGTATTGTATTGTATTTTATGATATTATTTAATT
>OMPJ01029311.1:1644-13613 GCA_900312935.1 Carapus acus
CCCTCAGACCAGGACCTCCAGCATGTGCTGGGGCGGTTTGCAGCCGAGTGTGAGGCAGCCGGGATGAGAATCAGCACCTCTAAATCTGAGGCCATGGTTCTCAACCGGAAAAAGGTGGTTTGGTGGGGACGAGATCCTGCCTCAAGTGGAGGAGTTCAAGTATCTTGGGGTCCTGTTCATGAGTGAGGGAAGAATGGAACGGGAGATTGACCGATGAATCGGTGCAGCGGTGGCAGTGATGCAGTCGATGTACTGTAGCTGAGCCTGAAGGCAAAGCTCTCTATTTATCGGTCGATCTACGTCCCTACCCTCACCTATGGCCATGAACTTTGGATCATGACCGAAAGGACAAGATCTTGGATACAAGCGGCCAAATAAGCCTCTTCCGCATGGTGGCTGGACGTTCTCTACGAGATAGGGCGAGGAGTTCTGTCATCCGGGAGGAGCTCAAAGTAGAGCCGCTCCTCCCCCACATTGAGAGGATCCGGTTGAGGTGGCTGTGGTATCTCTTATGGATGCCTACTGGACGCCTTCCTAGGGAGGTGTTCCATGCATGTCCCACTGGGAAGAGGCCGTGAGGAAGACTGGCCCTGAGGAAGACTGGAGGGACTATGTCTCCCAGCTGGCCGGGGGATGCCTTGGGGTCCTCCAAGAAGCGTCCGGGGAGAGGGAAGTCAGGGCTTCCCTTCTGAGACTGCTGCCCCCGCAATCCGGCCCAACATAAGTGGAAGAAAATGGATGGATGGATGGACCTCGAATATAGCTCTTATTGAATCTCAACAAAAGTACAGGCAGACATTGCTATCTTCACTTAAATTGGCATTCAGGCCATTTAACCACTGCACGGGCCGAATTTCTTCATATGACAGCTCAACAAAAGCATCATGAATATGCAGAACAACTTAGTGATCTCCTGGCATTGAAATTAAAACACTCACGACATTTGGCTTCAATAGAGTGTGTGAAAGATGAGTACGGTAGGCTCCATGTGTGCACAGGTTGTGCACACACCCATCTAGATATCAATCTAACTTTTGTTGACTCCAGGTAGCGGAGGAGGTAGCAGCTGATCTGGACTGCTCCAAGCCAGCAAAGCAGCGCAAAAGGTTGTTTCACCCATCTGTCGGAGGGACGTTCACAGCGAAGTTTGTAGAGTTTGTGGCTTTCAGCTTTAGGATGGTCTATGACCACTAATTAACTAAGGCTAATTTTATCAATTACGATGCCTTCTCTCTCTCCGTCGTCCTCTGATGCTCTCGCTCTGACTTGCTCAATGTGTCATATGTTGAGTTACTTCTCTTTCTCCTTTAATGGTAATGTAACGAGTACCAAATTAGTTCATTTGTACAAAAGTACAGGCAGATACTTACATTAAAGGTGATGTAAAGTAAGTTAGAGACTCGGCTTTGCGCAACCAATAGTCAGCTGTTAGATCGTCTAGTCCAGTGTTTCCCAACCTTTTTTCTGCCACGGCACATTTTATACTAGTTAAGATAAAACTACGAGCAAAGGACGAGTGTGAATTTGGTAAAATTTTTATTCTAGCCAGCGATTTTGACACCCGTCTACGCCAGTCAGAGGTCACAAAAATGAAAATTGAGAGGGTATGTAACTATGCAAAAACAATGTCGGATAAAGTAATTTTCTCTGGGCCTCTACCAAATCTAACCAGTGACGTTACGTTCAGCCGCATGTTGTCACTTAAATGCTGGCTGTCGACGTTGTGTACAATCAATGCCATAGGCTTCAAGACAATTGGCCCACTTTCTGGGGAAGACCTTGTTCGATTAGGAGAGACACCACACATCCCACTTTGGATAGTGTAGCGCTTATTTCTAGATACGTGGCCGAGTTTACAAACTCATAGTGATCCAGATTTGAAACCAGGAAGCAAAGATGCAGTCCTACATGCCTCTCTGCACTTCCATTAGAGCAGTTACCCACCCAAAACCCCTTCAAAACTGTGTCAGTCCCTGGTCCCTTGAAATCCTCTACGTTGAAAAAAAAGGAAAGATGCGTCTCACACACAGGAACCTAACCAATCCTCCCACAACAACTGCTTCCGCACGACAGGATATGCAATTTAAAGGTCAATTGCTGAGCGTTAGATCTCTATTTTCTAAGGCCATATTGGTCAATGATTTCATATCTGAGTGCTGCTTTGACATGTTGCGTCTCACTGAAACAGTCAAACAGGTGTGTCAGCCTAAATGAAGCCACTCCTCCCAGTCATGTTAATACCCACATTCTTCGAGACACCTGCCGAGGAGGTGGGGTTACATCCATCTTACACTCAGGCCTTCTAATCAGCCCTGGTCCTAAAGCACGTCACAACTCCCTCAGAAGCCTTGTTCTTACTCTGTCTCACCTGACATATAAAGCACTGAAACAATCCCGTATGTCACTGTGTACCCCCAGGCCCATACTCTGAGTTTCTGAGCGAATCATCTATCATCATCTATCATCTCTAGTGTCAGGACAGATGAGGGGATTACAGTAGGAGCTTTTCACATTCATGTAGATGTTGGGACTGATAGCATTAGCACTGGCTTACTCTCACTGCTGGGGCCTTATTTATTATCGGTGCAGAAAAATGGTTCTATTTTAGTTCACATGAGCAAAAAATACCCCCCAAAAAAACGTAATTACGAAACGTGCGGAGAGCGGTCACAGGCACACATGTACGCAATTGGTCATGATCAACGTCACCTGTGCGCAACTGTCAAGCTTGTGCATGTTTGGGGTCATTTGCATTCAGAAACGCTGTGAAATGACCATATATGATAGGAGCAATCCCTGTAATAATGCGTCAGTGGCACAGACTCCTGCTTGGAGGTGCATGCCCGCAGAGGTGCTCCGCAGAATGAACCAGTCATGTATTGCACTACTGAGCAGCAAAGTTGCACAGAGACACCCTGCATTGCAGGTATTCGTGCATTGATTGAATGAAATTATTTCTTGCTCACGCAACTCACTTAATTGTGTGATGGCGCCTTTATTGCGATGTGGGCGCAATCTATGGCTCCAATTATGTTTGGGAAGACGGTGAGGTGTGAAATCCTTGTTTAATTTTGGCTTGTTGGTCATGTCTGTATGGGAACGGGATGTGAACCAGGGCTTCAACACGAGTTGTGAATTATGGCATAGATCATTGTGTTTTTGGGGAAGTGGGATCTGCTGAGAAGCCAATCTGTGCTCTCACTGAACATCTGCACGCTCTCTGAAAACACGCTGCCTGCGCAGTGCAGGGTTTTCCAAATTGTCAAGTACAGCAAGACAAGCCATGATTTGTGTTCCCACTAAACTGCACGCTTGCGAATTTACGTGCTGCTCCCGCTATCATCGGGTGCAGGAGATGAAATCCAATCTGTTAATTAAATATACACACAACGACTATAAACAATTCCTAAGTACATGATGATGATGATGATGATGATGATGATGATGATGAACATCCCAAAGTAAAGAAATTCAACCTCGTATATTTCAAAATAACCTCCTTTCAGATAAAAATCTCCAAAATGACATATGTGGAATTGTAAGAGGAGATACTAAGGCATCCTGTCATATCTCAGTCATTGTTTTGTTGTAAGCTGACTGTAAGATAGAGTCTCAGTCATCTTGGGATAAGTTGTCGCATGTCACTAAACAGAAAAACTGCTATTCTCACTGACACACCCGTGAAGGAAGCACTTAAAGCTGAAGGGCAGGCACAATAACAAAAAGCCTATTCAAAAAAAAAGAAAAAAAGAAGGGAATTATCTCCAAAACTCCAAAGGAGCAAAGCGCAGGGAAAACAAAGGGCATGTACACAAAGATTTACTCCAAATGACTCGGCATTGGAAAAAGATGAGTCCCTGTGCCTGGTCTGTGTAGAGCCAATTGGAAACAGCCAGCCAGGAGAATCATGGGTCCAGTGCATGCGGGGCAAATGGTGGGCCCGTGATCAGTGTACCCCTGGCAAATCAGTCTACATGTGCCAGAACTGTGAGTCAGCCCTGACATTTTACAAGTCAAAGTGGCAGGGAAAAGGAGGAAAGGCTGACAATGAGAGCTGCTAGCCTCACCTGGGGTGAAAACTCAGCCTGAACAAGTCTCCAGTCCATTACAGGGCCAAAATACAAAGACATTAACACTCACAATCTCACTCCATGGCAGGCAGGCCTGTGGTCCTGTTATTAAACCAGGAAAATCTGATGGGGCGTAGGTCGCGTTTGCTCATCATTGAAGCTATTGAGGCTTTCTCTTAGGGAAGAGTTCAGCTTATCAATAGCTAAGAGATGCAAGAGGTGGGAAAACTACAGCCCGTGGGCCATATCAGGCCCGACGTGTTTTTGATCTGGCCCACCAAAGATTGGTGCAGACTTGAGATATTTGACTGAATTGAAAACAAATAGCAAAAAATACAACAACAAAACTTTGGTGCACAGGCAAGGGTTAGACATGGAGTTCACCAGGGCTCCATACTTAAGACCAATTCTGTTCACTCTTTATATACTTCCCCTACGTAAGGGGTCAAACATGGTGCCTGTGGGTACCACATCACCTGAAAGGACCACATGAGGCGTCCACACAGGCCTGTTCTAAAAATAGCCCAAATGACCAGTGAGTTGCATCCAAAATTGAATTTTATTCTTTTTCTTGAAAAAAATCACTCTTGCATTTATATAGATTTCAAAATGACAATATCCTAAAACACATGTTCATTGTACATAAAGTTTGGATAAGTTTGGGTGAACACTGACCCACTCTAAATCAAAGTTCAGAATTGTGACTTCTGTGCTAGTGTAAGCTAGCGGGCGCAGCGAAGATGGGCGATGAATGCAGTTTATTACCCCAAAAACATGGCAGAGAAAAGAAAGACATCTTATCACTTTCACAGCAAAAGGGAGGAGTTCTTGTTTATGACTGTGAGAGAAACATGCGAGTGTCAGTTGCGTGGCAACTGTAGTGATGGCGCAACGGGCAGAAAATACGGTGAGCTGAAGGCAGCTTTGGGTAAACAACAATCTATTTTCACAAGCATGGTGTAAAAGTCACAAAAAGCAAATGCAGCCTAGTTTACAGCTGCACATATTCCGACCAAGACGCAAGAGAAGTTGTCAAGGAAGCAATGATGACAGTTGCTGACACTGTACACCAAAACGAGATACTGTAAATGGAACCGATCTAATCTCCACTCGCCCCGACGTCCAAATAGGGGCATTTCCAATGGCTATACGGGTGTCACCTACAGTATGTCTACTGACTTGAACCATCAGCTGGACCTGGATCTGGTGAGGTGCAGGTGGTTTAGCATCCAGTGCGACGAGTCTGCGAAGGGCAGCAGCACGGCACAGGTATTGTTTTTATTTGCGTTTTACCCGACGATGCTGCAGATTTGGTCATTAGTTCAAAATGTGATGAGATTTATTTAAAAATATGCAAGTTAATTTTCTTTAACATAATATAATTGATAACTTTTTGAGACATGATGCAAAATAGTACATGATTTGTTAAAAAGGTTTGTCAGTGGCTATTGAAAATGGGACATTTTTCCCATGATATGGAGTATGCAAGTGATCATCTGAAAACTTAACACTTACAGAGATATATAGAAATAAAGTATTGAATATTGATATCTGTTTCCCACTTTGTTGTAATTGTTGATAGTTATTGTGAGAAATCATTAACGTGATCAGTGTCTTCACATAGATGAGTGTCATTAAGCATTATTTATAATGTCTACTGTAAAGGCATGCTGAGCTAATTTGTTATTGCGGAAGAGCGTATCAAACTGGTAGCCCTTTGGATGACGCAATGCCCAAAAAAGGTTGGTGACCCCTGCTCGAGGCGATATCATTAGAAAGCACAATCGATTTTCATTGCTATAGTGACGATACACAAGTGTATCCATCAGTGAAGCCTGAGGAAAACAACACTCTGGCTAAACGTAAGACATGCCCTGGGGACATAAAAACGTGGATGACCCATAACTTTCTGTCACTCAACTCAGACAAAGTTGAAGTAATTGTTGTTGGTCCTGTGCACCTTAGAAACTCCTCGTGTAATGATATTGCTATTCTGGATGGCTTCACTTTGGCCCCTAGCACCACCGTAAAAATTCAGGGAGTTATATTTGATTTAGATTTGTCGCCAAACACACACATTTATCAAATTTCAAGAACTGCTTTCTTTCACTTGCATAACATTGCTGCGGTTAGGGACACGCTGCCATTAAAGGAAACTGAAAAATTTTGCTCATGCTTACGTTACTTCCAGGCTGATTTACTGTAATTCTTTATTAGCAGGCTGTAGCAACAAGACACTGAAACCTCTGGTTTCAGAATACTGCAGCACGTATACTGACGGGAACTACAAAAAGAGACCACATCTCTCCAGTGTTAGCTTCTTTGCACTGGCTGCCAATAAAATCGTGAATTCTTCTCCTCACTTATTAGGCGCTCAGTATTCAGGCACCATCATATCTTAAAGAGTGGATTTTGCCTTATCATCCAAGAAGAACTCTGCACTTCAAAAATTCAGGGTTACTCTTGATTCCTAAAATCAGTAAGAGTAGAATGGGGGCAGGGCCTTTAACGATCAGACTCCTCTCCTGTGAAACCATCTTCCAGCGTCAGTCAGGGGGGCGGACACCCTCACTACTTTTAAGAGTTGGCTAAAAACATTTGTTTAGGGTAAAGCTAACAATTAGACAAAACTGTGCAGCCAGAATTAAACAATGCACTGCGCCATTCTCTACTCTTCTTCTCTCTCCTCCTGTGCACATCTCGTAAATCCATGTTATTAATTGGGCTTCCTCCACAGAGTCTTTGTCTTGTGCTTTACAAATCTGCAGCCAGATCACGACCAGTGATGACGGACCTGCATACATCTGCTCCTGATCGACAAGCTTTGCATCTACTACTGATTGTATGATTAGCTTCCTGTGTGTGTCTCCTCTTTTCTTTTTTTTTTCAATGTAGAAGAGTTTAGCGGATGAGGGACTGACAGAGTTTCTGACAGAGTTTCAGCTCCAATGGAGGCACAGAGAGTCGTGTAGGACTGCAACTCTGCTTCCTGGTCTAAACTCTGGATCGCCATGAGTTTGTTAACTTGGCCATGTTTCTAGAAATAGGAGCTATACCATCCAGAGTGGAATGTATGCTGTCTCTCCTAATCAGACCAAGTTTTCCCAAGAATGTGTGCCAATTGTCAATGAAGCCTATGTCATGAATTGCACACCATGTTGACAGCCAGTAATTAATGATGACATGCGGCTGAATCTAATGTCACTGGAGACATTTGGTTTGTTTTTGTTTGATTTGTTATTGTTTTTTAATATTTACATACCATCTCGATTCTAATTTTTGTGACCTCGGACTGGAAAAGTCAGGTGTCATTATTGCTGGCATGAATAATAATTTAATCAAATTCAAGCTTGTGATACAGCAAAGCAGCTCCAGAACATACAGTACCTCTCGCACCATAATGCGCACTTAAAAACCTTTAAATTTTCTCAATAATAGACGGTATGCCTTTAAACCTGGTGCGCCTTATGTGTGCATGGAGGTCCAAAATCTGTAAGCATGTTGTGTGATTTTAGGAAGCGCTCCACTTGATTGACTGTCGGACCAATTCCCGCCGACACAGGAACATAATACCTACACTACGTACGCTGGCTGCTAAACGCTGGCTAAACCAATTGGAGAACATTACGTAAAGCTACTTTAAGTATGTACGCTTACCTCCACCACGCCTTCGGTAGGTATACTGTGTTATCGGTATGCTGCAAAACAACATTTGTTTGGGGACCCCACAAAAATGGCATCAACGAAGAGACACGCCTACGACTCACAATTCAAACTACAAGCTGTCAGTTACACCGTTGCAAATGGGAAAAGAGCAGCCGCGAGAGAATTCAAAATCAATGAAACTATGTTGTGGAGTTTTCCATCATTCTGGTAGGATTTATAAAAGTACTCCAACCGCTGGACATTAGTGTAATCAAGGCGTTCAAAGTGAAGTTGCGAGCGTCTGGGGAGCGATGATGACAGACAGCGAACACACCTTTACTAAGACTGGGACGCAGCGACGGTCGAGTTACGCCACCATATGTGAATGGATTGTGGATGTCTGCGTTGACTGTTGTCCGAGCTTTCTCAAAATCCAGCATCATTGCTGAACAGCCACCCGGCAACGCGACCGACTCCAATAATGACGAGAGAGGACTTGGCAAGGGCGGAATTGTCCAGCTGTTCAGTTGAGGTACAGAAGATGAAGACTTTGATGGATTTGTGACAAAAGATTGATAAAAAGATAATGTGAGTGTATTTTCAAATACGTAGTAGAATAAAGCCCAACCACACTCATGTTTTGCCTCCATTACCTTGTTTTAGCATGCGCCGAATAATATGGTGCGCCTTCTGTGTGGCTTAAGTACAGAAATAGACCCCATAATTGAGACTGCGCCTTACAATCCCGTGCGCCTTATGATGCGGAAAATACGGTGCCAGTGGGACAGGGACAGTGTTTGTGTATTGGTATAGTTCATTTTGTACCTTTGAACATAGAGCTGATGTGCCTTGCCTAAAAGTTCTTGTTTTGTCATCTACCAGAGGCTTTGTCATCATCCAGATCTGCAAATTCCAGTCTCACTCTTATTTGCTTTATTTATAACAGTGATGTTCTCCTTGGTCTCCCATGAAGTACACTTTGGCTGCAACAATGACAGATGGTGCGACATCACCTTGATGTACCGTGACACCTCTAATTTCTTTAGTGGTTGTTTTGGCCTCTTTTGTTACCATTCATATAATCTGTCTCTTACATTTGTCATCAATTTTCCTCCTGTCTCCTGTAGCCACAACCAGGGGGCAGTCCCAGTTTTTTTTCATGATGTAGGAGCCATTTCTATGTTAATGTATATCATATATATGTATAAAATATGCCAAATTTGGCCAGTGGGCGTCCTCCTTGCGCCACACCACAAATAAGGGAAAAACTGTTTCATCATTTAAGACAGCCAAAGTGGCGCGATAGCAAGCAGGCGTGTCGATTAGGGTTTTAGCCCGTCAATGCAGCCCTTCAGCTGCTTCAAAGTTTAGGTTTAGCTGCTGCCAATAACATGTGCAACTGTTGGTCACAGAATTATCAAGCTGACTGGACATGGTGTTGCAGTCTTTACCTTCAACATGCTTATCTATTTTTTTCTGATCCCCTGAGAAAACTCTCTCCTTCGCTTCCTCTGGTCTATGTTTAGTGTGGTACACACCACATCACCCAACAGCATAGTGACTATATGTCATCCTTTAAATAAAACGATTGACTCATGAAAAGCTTGCAGACACCTGTGATGCCAGTTAGAGGACACACCTTGTTGGAACATGTCCCAACAGGGAAATTATTTTCAGTCTTTTCTAGGGGAAAAAATCTGTTTTGTTCAGGCCTTTTTCATGAATTTGATTTGTGAAATAATTCTGATGAACCTGTATTCAAAAGCAATGTCTGATTTTAATTTTTTTTAAATCTATTTAAAAAAAATTATTATATCTATTGTCAGATTCAAGTTATTTCTGTGATGATAATTGTGGGTTATGCTTTCGTCAACACAAGGGTGCAAACAATTTTGTCTACATGAAGATTATAGCAGTCAGCTATTGTCCGATGATATGCAGCTTTTAAGTTGTCTTTTGTCTTCTACTTACATTGTGACTGCGTTATGTTATGTCATACAAATAGGTAAATTAGTACACAATCACAACCATCAGAATGGGGGAGAAATTGCAGTTTGCTAATCTTGTTTGTCATTCTCGGATAAGTGTCATTATCTCATGAAAACATACTGCAGCATCAAGTCATCATGGTCATTTCAACAATCTGATCACTTGAGAGTGGGTGATGATCTTACGTGTGCATGTTTACAGGATCGCTGTTACATGGACTGTTGCTCCACCAGAATGAGAAGCGAATACAAAGAAGCTTTTTCCTTTTAAATCATTTAAGTACATCCACATTCATCAATCTTAGCCACTGTCCATAGAGGAGTATATAACAGCCATTACTGGTAGTTGATGTTCAATCTTAAGCATGTCTGCCTCTATGTGCTTTGTCGACACATCACAGTAACATCGACGTCGCAACCAAGTCGGGCAGAGCATTTTCCTACAACGCACCGACGTGAATCACGCTTTGGTAGTTCACACAGTAAGCGATAAATTTACGATCACAGCTGATTGGGATGACTGACCTCTCCATGAGTCCTTGTCCCACCCGGAAGCCTGCACTCTCCAATTTACTGATGTTCCTTCCATTCTCCTAGTAAAGAGACATACGACGCATAGATTTTAAGGATGTATAACACACAGACAGGTGAACAAAACTTCTGAGATACCGACAAGTTCCCATCTTACCGGCTCTCCCTCTCCTGTTGACTTATAAATGTATTGGATCATTTCGTGGTGAAGAAACTGGAAAGACGCTTCGTCTGCCATTTCCCTTCGTCCACAGAGCCCAGTTAAATAGAGACTGGTTTCTAGAGTCTATGACAAACAATGCTTCAAAACGCCACGATTTACTGGACAAACGTTTCACGATGAGGAAAATTTCACAACAGATCAGAATACGTCTTCTACGACCGTACTTATTTACTGACTACTGTACTAGTTGTATGGGCAATGCTGCCATCATGTGGTCGGAGGTTAAACATACGCGTCTCAACACTGCGCTCGACGCAACTGCAAAAAGATTTTACAAAATATGTTCAAGGTGACTGGAAACACAGACTCCCCGAACAAGAAAGACTCCAGTTTTCTGGGAATAGAATGATCATTTGATTTGGGCTGTGGTAATACGTAGTTACAAAAAAACAAACAAACATAGAAAGGATAGCAAGAGAGAGAGAGAAAGAGAGGGAGAGAGATATGGCACAAGTATTCAGAGGCAAGCTTTGCTTGTGGGTTTTCTGAATGTGCCCGCCAATATACATTTTTTTTCGCTGTTAATCATTTTTCTTTGTGGCCCGGTATCAGTCCTTGGCAGGGAGATTGAGTACCGCCGATATTAAAAGAAATGGCTGTGGTGAGGTTTTGTGAATTATGCAAGTCAGTAAGCCAGGGGCAAGGGTTTATACAATACAATACAATACAATACAATACAATACAAGACACTACAATACACTTTAATTTGTATAGCGCCAAATCATAACAGGAGTTATCTCAAGGCGCTTTACAGGATGGAGCAGGTAGTGCTCCTTAGCATGTAAACAGTCAGGGGCTATGGGATGGACACACAGACACCCAACACATCCCCCATTAGCAACAGTGGCGAGGAGAAACCTCCCCTAAAGGTTGGAAACCTCGGGAAGGCCAGGCTACAGGTGGGCGGTCAACTGCCCTGACCGGTCGGGTTGGGAGAGAGAGGGAAGGAGAGAGACAGACACAGGTGTAGGGATGCACAAGTGTAGGGATGCACAGCTGGAGCAGGAGCAGGACCCAGATGTTCGGAGGTCCGTCATCACTGGTGGTGTTCTACTTGCCGGCTATGGGGTAATAAAGCACAAGACAACACTTTGGGGAAGAGGCCCAGTTAGTAACATGCATTTACCAGACAAGGATGTAGGAAAGGGTGGATGGGTGCAGGTGAGGCGGAGAGGGAGAGGAGATTGAGGAAGAGGGGGAGAGGAGAACTCAGTGTGTCATCTGTTTCTAGTCGCATAGTTTTGTCGAACTATAGGCTTTATCGAAAAGGAAAGTTTTAAGCCCACTCTCAAAAGCAGTGAGGGTATCCGCCCCCCGGACTGAAGCAGGAAGATGGTTCCACAGGACAGGAGCCTGATAGCTAAAGGCCCTGCCCCCTATTCTACTCTTGCTGATTTTGGGGATCACTAATAACCCGGCGCTTTCGGAGCGAAGAGCTCTGGTTGGATGATAAGGGACGATCAGCTGTTTAAGGTACGATGGTGCCTGATTATTGAGCACCTTGTAAGCAAG
>OMPJ01029312.1:0-21421 GCA_900312935.1 Carapus acus
CATGCTTCAGCAGGCAACAGGCCGTGACACGCCGGCTCCTGTCAGTCTGATGTGTTTCTGCTCGTGTGTGTCGATGCACATTGACAGGAGTGTGTGTCTGAGCGGGCGGCTGCTGTGTGGCTCCACCCTCAGGGGCCCCGGACCCACAAACACACACCCTCACTCACTCACTCACTCACTCACTCACATCTATCTATCTATCTATCTATCTATCTATCTATCTATCTATCTATCTATCTGTCTGTCTGTCTGTCTGTCTGTCTGTCTGTCTGTCTATCTATCTATCTATCTATCTATCTATCTATCTATCTATCTATCGTCACACTAAAATAAACTCCCTCTCTCCATCCCTCCGTTCATCACGCGAAGGTGAACTCCATCCATTCATCAGCCATCCATCCAACCACCCAACATCCATCCATCCATCCATCCATCCATCCATCCATCCATCATCCATCCATCCATCTATCACACTTAAGTAAACTCCCTCCCTCCATGCCTCCATCATCACACAAAAGTAAATTCCATCCATCCATCCACTCATCCATCCATCCCTCCGTGCCTCCATCCATCTATCACACGAAAGTAAACTCCATCCATCCATCCATCCATCCATCCATCCTGTCATCCATCCATCACACTAAGGTTAACTCCCTTCATCCCTTCATCCATCTACCACAAGAGAGTAAACTCCATCCATCCATCCACTCATCCATCCATCCCTCCGTGCCTCTATCCATCTATCACACGAAAGTAAACTCCATCCATCCATCCATCCTGTCATCCATCCATCCATCCATCAGACTAAAGTAAACTCCCTTCATCCCTTCATCCATCTATCACAAGAGAGTAAACTCCATCCATCCATCCATCCATTACGTTTAGAACCAAGTCATCCCACATGTTCTAGCAATTGAGATTCCTGGTTTTCAATCAGGCAGCCCGAGTTCAACTCCCGGTATGGGAACAAATGTTTTCTTAAGCTTCCTGGATCTCCAGATGAATTAATCAATAAAGTACCTACCCATCTACCTAAACAGTCAAATCAGCATTATACTTATTATCAGCTCATAGCATTTGTAAATGAGGCTGTATCATCCAGGTGTGTCTCGCCACCATCTGCCTGTGGTGCCTCCTCCTCCTGCGCCTGGCTCTGGCCGTCTGACGTCCTCTCCAGTGGTCACATCACGTCCCAGCTGAGCCGCGTCAGAGGACTGGACCTGCTGCCGGCCGGGCTCCTCACAGGCCCAAAGAGGGAGATGCGATTAGCCTCTGTGATCAGCTCCTCCTAATGAGCACAGCTATGCTGCCGACGCTGCTCTCGCCAAACTTTATTAGCCCGGCCGCAGGCAGCCAGCATGGCGGTCGCCCGGCTATTTATAGCTTATTGTGTAAAAAACTGTGCAAATGTTCATATTGAGCGAGTTCTAATGTCATCAGGAGCGGCAAGATTGGATCAGCTGTTTCAAGGAGTCTCTGTACCCCATGAAAAAAAACACAAATGAGACTCAAATATTGCATTCATGACATACAGGCACACACACACACACAAACACTAATCTCTCTACATATACATACAAACACACATTTTTCATTTCGATTAAAGTTTTTGTTGAGCTATGAAGGACTCTGGAATCAAACCAGCAACCTTCTAGTTTCCAGGCAGTTGTCTTACCATGGAATTTCATATATACAGCTCACAAAAAAAAGGGAGCACTAAAACGACACATCCAAGATTTCAATGAATTGAATTGAATTGAATTCTTTACTCATCTTATTGTGGAAAATAGAATAAAGATAAAAATGGTCAATCAGTGTCGATCCCTGACTGAACAAGATGATTTAACAGGAGTGTGATTGACTTGGAGTTACATTGTGTTGACGAGGCGTTCCCTTTATTTTTTTGAGCAGTGTGTGTATACACACCTGTATCCAAACACCTGTTTGTGGACACTGCTGTGTGTGTGCGTGCAAGTGTGTGTGTGTGTGTGCACTTGCGCCACCTGTTGCTTGAATGTGTGTGAGATCGGCCGTGAGCTCCAAATGCTCAGGCATTGAAGAATCAGCTGCGTGTGAGCTCCTGTGGTCAGCTGTGACGTCATCGATCAGCTGGTTCGGCTCGATGTTTGCAGGTGAATCTCGCCCATCAGGTGTCCACAAGTGTCAACTCCTCCCCCCTCGCACCGTGTCACCAGGGGAGACTCAGCCTCCCTGCGCTCTCTCTCTCCCTCACACACACACACACACACACACACACACACACACACACACACACACACACACACACACACACACACACACACACGATTACACTTACTCAAGCACACACTCTGCTGCGAGCTCAGTCCTGCGACCCCCGCGGCCCCTGTCCCGATGCCCCGGCAGGACACCGCGGTCATGGCCGGCACTCTCCCCCACCACGGCTCCCCGAGCCCCGGATACAGCGGCGCGGCGGTCCCGGTCCCGGTCCCGGTCCCGGTGGCGGTGATCAGTCAGACCGAGTCCCGGGACAAATGGAGCAAAAAGATGGATTTCCTCCTGTCCGTCATCGGCTTCGCGGTGGACCTGGGAAACGTTTGGAGATTTCCATATGTGTGTTACCAGAACGGCGGAGGTAGGAGTTTTGTTATGTAGAAATGTAGAATTTGTCACGTTTCAGTGTAAACTTGAATTTCCTGAAAAATTTGGCTATCAATTAGAGAAAACTTTTCCCTCCATTTCATCAATTTTCTCTCAGCTCAGTCACCACAGGTCAATTGTTTCCGTTTGTTTGAACTGGAAACAACGATAGCGAGGCAAGTTATTTAATTTTCTGCAAGACCACTGTCAAATATCAAGTATAATAATGATTCAATCAGTAAATAATGGAATTATACATGATGCCCATGACACCCAGCTGCACCTATTGATAAGATCTCATAACATATTCACACTGCATGAGCTTTTTGTCAAATCCTGTGTTATAAACAAGGATTTTCACTTCCATAAAATCCATAATGGAGTCCTGGCGGGGGGATGCGTCATGTTCTTCATCGGCTCTGTTGCGGGGCAAGAAACTGTGACCATCATTAGACGTAGGAGATGTTTCTCCAGCAAATGTTGAACGTTTTGGATGTTTCACAGCGTGAGGGCACGTTTGACCCCATCCCCGAATCACCGTGACCTCTGTGAAAATGCACATATAAGGTATGCTTGTGTGCGCGCGTGTGTGTGTCGTTTAGGAGCGTTTCTGATTCCGTACATTCTGATGGCCATCTTCGGCGGCGTGCCGCTCTTCTACATGGAGCTGGCGCTGGGTCAGTTCCATCGCACGGGAGCCATCTCCATATGGAAACACATCTGCCCCATCTTCAAAGGTGACGCTGCCCTGCGGCACACACACTCCAATTTATGGAGACACACTCATTGTTTGTATGATGTTAATCATCCTCTGTGTGTGCAAAGTCACTTCTCCAGTTTGTTACATTAGGAGGAGGAGAAATAAGTAATATCTAAATATTATTTCTACACATTTTGACTCGCTATGTATGATGTTTATAAACACTGAAAGATTGAAATGTATCAATTTTATTTCACACACCTTGAAATTCTTGAATTTCTCTCGGGATTAATAAAGTATCTACCTACCTACCTACCTTTAATAACTTTTTAAAACATTTTTTTTTAGCTCTGTTAGGGTTATATTGAAGTTAGCAGATTATCATGTGATGTCATATTTTTATGTTATGTTGTGTTATGTTGTGTTATGTTATGTTATGATATGTTATGTTTTGTCATGTTGTGTTATGTTGTGTTGTGTTATGTTATGTTGTGTAATGTTGTTATATTATGTTGTGTTCTCTAATTTCATCTTATCTGATTTTATCTTATCTGATTTCATCTTATCTTATCTTATCTTAACTTGTCTTATCTTGTCTTACCTCACCTTATCTTACCTCACCTTATCTTACCTCACCTTATCTTACCTCACCTTACCTTATCTTATCTCACCTCACCTTAACTTATCTTATCTGGTGCAGGTATTGGCTACGCCATCTGCATCATCGCCCTCTACGTGTCCTTCTACTACAACACCATCATCGCCTGGGCCCTCTTCTACTTCTACTCCTCCTTCTCCTCCGTCCTGCCGTGGACCAGCTGCGACAACGTGTGGAACACTCCCGACTGCACCAACTACTTCAGCAAGAGCAACGTCAGCTGGACCAACTCCTCCAGGTCCCCGGCAGAGGAATTTTACACGTAAGTGCATGTAAGTGGAGGGGAGAGAGAGAACGGTCCACGCCGTGACATCGGGAGAACTGGCTGACTTTCACGCCTCTTTTTTTTTTTCTCTCTCTTCTTTTCTATTCCCAACAGGAGAAACGTGCTGGAGATCCAGAAGTCGACCGGGCTGCGTAACGTAGGGGGCGTTCGCTGGCAGCTGATGCTCTGCCTTTTCCTCATTTTCACCATAGTGTACTTCAGTCTGTGGAAGGGAGTGAAGACCTCTGGGAAGGTGAGGGCATCATCATCGCCATCATCATCATCATCACCACCTCCATCATCATCTCTCTCTCTCTCTCTCCCTCTCCGGGCCTGCAGGTGGTGTGGGTGACGGCCACGCTGCCCTACATCGTGCTTTTCATCCTGCTGATCCGCGGCGCCACTCTGCCAGGTGCCTGGAGAGGCGTGGTGTTCTATCTCAAGCCGCAGTGGGAGAAGCTTCTGGAAACCAGCGTAAGTCGCCGAGCCCGGGCAGGACAAGACGTCGAGGGGAGCCGGGTGAAAAGAAAAACAAGACGGCCTCACGTTTTTAGCTTCTTTGAGAATGGGATGTTTATTTGAAGTCGTGCGGGTCTGGCGCGTGACTGGCTGTTTGCTGAGCAGGAGTGTGTGTGTGTGTGTGTGAGGGCTTTGGTTGGGAGGGAATATGGATGAGCTGAGATGAGATGCATAAATAAGGCACAGAGCGGGCTAATGAGATGCATAATTGGTCTGGGTCTGGCGTCCATTGACAAAGGCCTCCCCTCTCTCACCACCGCGCTGCGCCGCGCTCCTCTTTTTTCTGCCGAACGCTGAGCTGCTCTTCTGATCTCCGTCCGTCCAGCTGCGTGGCCGCCACATTTCCCAGTGGCTGCAGCAACACGTCCCGCTACTCTGTGATCGCAACAGGCAAACAGGGAAATCGCCAATTCCATAATGGACGCCATCATCCAGATGATAGAGACACGTTTGTTTCAGTCAGATGAGGCTGATGAGAGTGATTTCCGTCTCCCTGCCAGGTGTGGGTTGATGCCGCCGCTCAGATTTTCTTCTCCCTGGGTCCCGGATTTGGGGTTCTGCTGGCCCTGTCCAGTTACAACCCCTTCACCAACAACTGTTATCGGTAAGAGGGTCCCTGAACCCAACACGGCACAACATCACTTCCATCATCTCATCTCCTTTGAGAGTATAACCACGTAGAAATCTGCCAAATAATCAGAAGGTTCGAGCCTCCATGATGTCTATCCACGATTCTATCTCTCTGCAGCGACGCCATCGTGACCAGTCTGGTGAACTGCCTCACCAGCTTTGTGTCCGGGTTCGTCATCTTCACCGTGCTGGGCTACATGGCGGAGATCAGGAGGGTGGAGGTGGAAGACGTGGCCAGAGACAAAGGTGTGTATGTGTGTGTGTGTGTGTTTGTGTGTGTGTTTGTGGGTATTTCACATTGCAAAAGCTCACCTCTGTCACTCTCAGGGCCGAGTTTGCTCTTCATCACCTATCCAGAGGCCATCGCCAACATGCCTGGCTCCACCTTTTTCGCCATCATCTTCTTCGTGATGATGATCACGCTGGGACTTGACAGCACGGTAACAAAACGCAGAAGTCTGTTTGTCGGCCATATCTTGAACCCCATTCGAGTTTCCAGTATCGACTTTGTGTGTGTGTGTGTGTGTGTGTGTGTCAGTTTGGCGGGCTGGAGGCCATCATCACCGCCGTGCTGGACGAATACCCGGACCACTTGTCCAACAGGCGGGAGCTCTTCGTGCTGGGCCTGGTGGTCGTCTGCTTTCTGGGCTCTCTGAGCACGCTGACAAACGTGAGTGTGTGTGTGTGTGTGAGGGAGGCCGCTGATGCTGTTGGGTAGCGATACTTTTGCTAGGGTCAAATCAGCATGTTTTTTTGTGCATCATACAACAAAATTATTTTGTTGCTTGTATAATCTCCATCTGTGCTCCTGTTGCTGTCCCAGCAAGAAGTACTGCAACCATATCATCAGCGCCCCCTATAGTAGTACTATTCTTCATTGTGTCCACCATTCTATCATTTTCAGACAGAAATTACCAAAACTTTATGCCTCAAATCTGTTTGCCCTAAATCACTCCTGCCTGTTAAATATACTGTATAAAACACACAAAACACCTCAATAACGTGAAGATTCATTTAGATTTATAAATTTCATGACGCCTCCATCCTAATTATTTCCATCATCGATACTGGTGAGTATAGATTCTGTATTTACCGGTGTAGGTTGCAGTACTGCACCTGAGCACTAGGGGGCTCTGTTGTGTTCACAGGGTGGAGCCTATGTGGTGAAGCTGCTGGAGGAATTTGGGATGGGGTGCTCCATCATAGCTGTGGGCTTCCTCGAGGCCATCGCCGTGTCCTGGTTCTACGGTAAACAAATCAGACAGGGAAGAGACGTGGAAAACTTCTACCACAGCCTGAGTGTTAAACGCACCTCAACTTCCCTGCAGGTATCAACAGATTCAGCAGCGACATTCAGGCCATGTTGGGGAAAACTCCTGGATTGTTCTGGAGGGTTTGCTGGGTGGCCATCAGCCCGGCATTTCTGGCGGTAAGAGATAGACAGAAAGAGACAGAGACAGACAGATAAAAATGGTCTGACCCCTCAATCCAAAAGTCGACATCTCTGCCTATTCCACCGAAAAACTTCAACTTCACCAATCTGAGAGTATCCCAGCCTGCGGTACTTCCTGAAAAACAACATCAAATGCGTCTCGCCCCACTTAAGTCCTCCAGAGATGAATGAGCTTCGCCGGTGGGGTGGGCGAGCGCGGCGGAGTGCCGGATCAAAACGGGGCGATGGACGAGTGGACGGGACGGACGGCCTTTGAAGGCTGCGGACAAGCCATCCACAGCTGGGCGTTGGGCCTCAGAGCCACCGCGAGGAAACCTCAGCTCCATCCTCCATCCATCTCCCGTCCCTCCATCCATCATCCTTCTCTCCCTCCATCTCCCCTCCATCCATCCATCCGTCTCTGTCGACGTTCTGCAGTATTCCGGCGCCGGGATAATATCTCACGTGTGTCTCCTATGGCAGCAGATTGAGTTACTGTGTATGAGGAGACGTCTCATATTACATCATACCTCTCGGGGAACTTTGGTTCCCACGTCTCCTCCCTCTCACTCACTCTCTCTCCCTCTCTTCCTCCCTCCCTCCCTCTCCTCTCAGTACATCATCGTGAGCTCGCTGCTGAAGGCTCCGCCCCTGACGCTCTTCGATTACGAGTACCCCGACTGGAGCGTCACGGTGGGATACATCATCAGCTTCTCCTCCTTCATGTGGATCCCTGTTTACATGGTCTACAAGCTGGTGTGGACCCCCGGGTCCCTCAAACAGGTTGGACGGAAATTTAGGGGAAGGCAAACCAGCGGTGTGTAAATGTTTCATGATTGATAAGTCCTGAGCCCAGCCCTGTTAGTCAAATGCAGCGAGTGTGTGTGTGTGTGTGTGTGATCTGTGAAAGGACAAACTCTCACACTGAGGACCTCTTCTTCTTCTGTGAGAGAGTCTGAGCTCACACGTACGAGGCTGCACCAGCAAGAAGCTAATTGTGACCTAAAATTTGATGACTGTTGGGCTCAGAACTTATCAATCAACCCATCGTGTCCTGGTCAATGACCTTTCACCTCTGTCTCTGTCCACAGCGGCTGGCGGTGTGTCTGAGGCCTGAGAGGACCATCCCAGACATCCATGCCGACAACCTCAACATGGCCACCGTGCCGTAGCAGTGCACTCACACACGTGCACACACACATGCATACACACACACGCACGCACGCACAAACACACACACACACGCCGCCTCCTGTTCTTAGATCCACACTCATATCGGCTGTTTGAATCTTATTTCAACCGATTCTGGATGTTATCTAACTGTTATTATTGTCTTGCTAGCTCAAAAAAAAAGACCAAATCCAGAGTGGACCATCGCATTTATTTGGATTTGGGTTTCCGATTCTCTAACTTGGATGTTCTAGTTAGCACGACAATGTTATGCCAAGGAAAACGTGTGTGGGGAGAGTGTGACTTCTCCTGCTTGCAGACAGGCACACTGGCGGTTTCTCTCTTCTTGCTTTCTGTCTGAAGTGTACTTTGTGAAAACTGCGGTAAAAATGTGTGTCATCGGCGGAATATTTAGCATGTACTGTCACGTAATGAAACGTTTCTTCTGTGGGGTTTACCGACTGAAAGCATGGCAGCCTCCGTGTTGTTGTTCGTGCCCAAACGCCGGGAGCTTGGCCTGGGACTCTGCTGGCGTGGCTGCTGCTGTCGCCCATGGTTTGCTGCTCAAATGTCTGCATGGCGGAGACCACACCAAAAACAAGCATGAGGGTTTTACTTATGATTTCTGCCAGAGATCGCTGGTGGCTTAAGGCCCCGGAGAGGGATTCTTACCCCGACAAATCACGTCCCTTGGTGTCGTTCTCACCTCTACCCTGCTCGCTACATGTCTAATGAGGAGACATCTCAGAGCCTCACGCAGAAGACCTCTATCTTGAACGGGAGGTGCCATTTTTTTTCACATTTAGAGTAAATTACACCACATCTCCGCCCACTTTGCTCTTTGTCCTAAGTTATACCATGAGAAATACGGTCGTTTGCCTTAATCTGCCTAAAAATTCACACAGTAGGAGAATCGTAACAGCTGTATCGATATCGTGCCTCTCCAGACAATGTTTTCACTGGCTGACCGCAGAGGAGACTCTTCAGACTGTTTAGCAGATCATATAAATGTATGTACGCATAATGTTATCGTATTCTAGTCACAGGTGTTACATTCCACTGAAAGCTGCGCCGCATATCTTCATATTCAGAGAATAATTGTGTGATGGTGGAGATGATGATGACTGCTGCTGATTAAACTTTTCCTCTTTGACTTGAGCTCTGTTCAGTGTCACCACACTTACTACGCACACATCCATCTAAGCCAAAGCTTGAGACAGACACACACGCGTGTGTGTGTCATCCAGCACATGAGCATTCCTCTGAAATGTTAATGTCTCAGCCAGGCCTCACGTGACCAGGCTGATGTTGTCGTAGCTGCGGCTGCTCATCTCCATTGGATATGTTGATGAACAGGCTCACTAGCTGCATTCAGAATCCAGCTCACTCTAGAACACACACATAGACACACACACAAAAATATCCACGCACTCAAGGCTTTGTTGCTTTAGTAACAAGTAATGAGGGAGGATTCAAGCTGTAAACAGATGCTGGGATTAAGATATTGGGAAAGAAGGAAAAATATACTTTATTCAGAGTATGTACACTGATAAGCACCATAAAGACAGAGCTCAGATGAGTAAACAAATAAAACAAGAGCAGGAAAATTTGGGGTTTACTACATTGGCTCATTAAAGAACCAGCTACCAAGTCATGAATATTTTGTGATAGTACAGAATAATTACAACCTGATCACAACATGAACTACAATAATCACGTATCAATCAGCTACAACAAAACTGACCAGTAGTGTTTTCTGATAACTACAAAAATGTTGTTTCTCCTGTTTGTGTTCAGATTGTTCCACTTTTCATAGCAGTCCACCTTTTTTTTCTTGACAACATTGTAAATTTGTCCAGGAAACGTTTAATTCCATTTGGGGGGCGACGTGAGTGACATTTCTTAGCACTTATTAAGCTTTACCGGCATGAAATTAAGAGCTGTAAGACTCTGTGTTGGTGTGCGCTAGTGGCTGCACAGAATATGAAGGTAAATGCCATATGCATCAGTCATGCTCAGTAATTATGTAAGGGTATAACCCCAAGGAGTTTGACCTTTATATCTATTCTTCCTTGCTCTTTGACATTTCAGAAATGGAAGATGTGATGGAGACCTCACACTTACTCAGTGGTTTAACCAGCAAGAGACAAAGAGCTAGAAAAAAATATTGGTATCATCTGTTTTAACAACCATACGGGAGATGCTTGTGGAAACACTCAGAAGAGGGAAGCTGAACCCAACCTGCACAAAAATGAAACAAAACAAGTGTCTGATTTATTTCTAATTTGTATATGAATGTGTTATATCGAATAAAGAAACACACGATAGACGTCACATAAAACTGAAGTGCAGAGGTGATGAGACAGTATATGAGACAGTATATAAGGTTAGAAATTCCAAATTTGATGGCATAAAAACAAATCAAATAGTTATGAAAAGGCTATTTGTCAAGTCAGATACGTAATATCTATTTGTTTTTACATTTTCAGCGTGTCCAAACGTGAGAGAGACAGCGGCAGGGGCCAGAGTTGTTTTTGTCACGTGACCGATCATTTCTCTCTGTTCCCGGTTTCGTCATTGTTTCTCGGATATAACGACAAAATTTTAAACAAAATGAAATAACACAGTATATCGGCTACACCGCAGCCCTAGTGTCGCTCCTGGTGCCTTCCACATGAGTTGTGATGCCCCCTGTGGGACATGACAGACACAGACACTCCTCAGGCTTCAATCTCGATCAGATTTGATCGGTAGGAGGCGCCACTCACTCACTGTAAAATATTTTACATCGACCGTGTCCGTGCTACTAAAAAAACAATTCGATTCAAGTATAATTACAATAACGTCGGCATTTTCCTCCTTTAAGTGAACGCCAGAAATGGTGGCAAAGCTTTCCGAATAGAACGTAAAATAAAATAAACTAGCACAATGTGAATAAGTATTCGGGTGTTTTTAGGACCCGGATGACGGAAGGGACCCGCCTCTTCTTCGTCCCCCTTTAAGATGCTGCGCTCACCCCTAGCAGCTATGCTAACGCTCAAATCAACAATAACAACATTAATAACAACATTAACGTGTCTTATCATGACGGCGGACGCGCAAACCAACGACTCCACGCAAAAGGACTGGGCTTATAAGTACCTCAAGAAGCAGAATTTCGGTGCGTGTGGAACCCTCGTATCTTCAAGAACCCGAAACGGGACCGGGCTAGGACTGTTGAGGACTAGAAGAATGCTACGATGGCTAATCTCACCTGTGTATACCTGTGTTTGTTTAAGTCGCGCTAGGGTCGCTCCTGTCGGTGCTGCTGGTGCTGATGCTGATCATGGCGGTGTGTGTGTACAAACCTCTGGCCCGGCGGTGAACAGCTCTTCGTCCCTGCCTGTACCGCTCTGACACTCCCACCCCCGGGGCGACCTCACCTCCCAAGCCGGGCACCTGCTCCCGCATCCCGGCCTCAACAGCAGCCAGCAGCCGCCACACGGGGGAGACAACCGGGCCGTCACGACAGCACATTACACTGGTTTTCCTGGTAAACGAGGGCGTTTAAGTTATTTAAGCAATTGTGTTTCCATCTAATATTTATAAATACGCATTAATGTCTCATTTATTTTATTATGTGTTGCTACAGATGATCGCTGCTTATTAACACTGCTTCTGGTCACAATGTGACCGATAAAAGCCTTAAGTCGATGAAAGCCATTTGAATGTTATGCTTCTGTTGTATCAGTCTCAGTGGACCAATTTAAAATCTAAGTGTGCAGTTATGATTGAGCAGCTAATGAAGCTTGTCACCACAATGGCAGTTGCAGCCCTGCACCATTTTATTTATCAAGTGAGCTTGTGATTTATGCTGTTTGAACATAATCAGGGTTTTGACTGTAAGTGGCGTCATAAAGTGCTCAATAAAGTGCACACAGCTTTTCATAATGGGACTTTTTCTTACAACGAATACTTATGAGTGCAATCCACTGCATTTGCATGTTTGGATGAAACAGGACTAACACAATCCACATGTTATGGAAGATGTTTAACCACAACTGTAAAAAAAAAGCTGAATGTTTCCGAAACATCTCAGCTGACCGCTTGTTCATAAAGCACAGAAAAGCCAGTCAGTTTCGGTACACATGGAAATAAAGTGCTTTTTATTATTTTAGAAACATGTCAAAACCAACACATTCTCCTCAAATTGAAACGTAAAAAAACCTTGCAGCTATTAAATGGCGCGTTACAAAGATCCGCTCGAGTCTAAACCAAGCCAGCCAGATCCAGCCGTTTGGCAAGTTGATCGTTAGAATTTGGCTTTAGGCTGAAAGCGGTGCAGTGAAATCTCTGGCTGAGTGGTCGGTTGTGAGTGAAATCACCTTGTGGTTCCTGCATGTTCATTACACACGCTTGTCTCTAACCTTTAGTCATTTGGCAGATGGTTTTTCTCCGCAACGTGGATTTTGGGTGTGGATACATTGCTGTGGTGTTTCATCTGGCACGTTTTCTGCCATCGTCCTGTCACTGCAATGTGTGTCATGAATCTCACCCAAAGATGATGTTTGGGTGGAGTTAGGGGTCGAGCTCAACGCACAGGGGCGGTATTTCACCCAGAACATCAGCGGTCACCAGCATGACGGACATTTTTGGCACCGATTTCAGCACAAATCCTACATACGGGACACGTTTGGTCTGACTCAAATAAGCCTCTGGCGGCGTTTCTCTGTGGAAATAAAAAGCCAAAGCACGGTTACTTATCTCTGCAAACACAGTCTGTGTGTTGGCACGACTGCTGTGTACCTACAGGCTGACTTATTGCTGCTGTTTTGTGTTAATAAATGCTGATAAATGTTACAGTTTCTGACACTGGCAGGGAGTAAGATGGAAGTCGAGATGTTCCTACAAGCACGACAGGCCCGGCGGGGTTAAGCCTCATTCCTTACTATGTATGTTCTGGAAACATGCGTTAGTTTGCCATTTGACCTGTGGACACTCAGAGGTTAAAGGACGCTTCTCTGTCAGCCGTCAAAGAATTGAATAAGTTAAAGGGACTGAATCAAAATTAAGCCCTGAGTTAATTAAGTGGTGAACCTAAAAGTCTTTCAGCGACTTTGTAGGACAGCTGCACAGTGGCAGGAAGAGATTCTCTCTCCCTCTGGATGCATCGCACCACACCTGAGTCGCGCAAAGGGTGAAGAAAACCATGAAACTATCTCACCGACCCCAGAGTGTGAATTCATCTGCTGCCCCTGTGTGGCGTCGCTGCATTCATTCCACCTCTGTTACACTCCGGATAATATTCCCCTCCACGCTTGTGGGGTCGTGGCCTTGATGTTTCGGTGGGGTAGAATAAATTCCCAAATGGAATTATTTCAGAGTCTGTGAGTCAGGCTGGAGGATCGGGATAGAAATCTAGAAAGGAGCATGCTATCATCTTAAATAGCGTTTGGAAAATGTTGGATACTGCAACGTTAATATATTGCTTGTGCAATATAAACCCCATTACAAAAGGTTGCATAGAAGACAAGTGGCTGAGGTGTGATGGTTGCATCTCAATCAGGAAAAGCTGGACGACTCCGGGGCTCAGTCCTCAGCCTCACCTCCTATTCCCTCCTCTTCCTCCTCCTCCCTTTACTTGTCGGTGAGCGAAAGCTGCAGGATCATCTCCAACTCCGCCTCCTCCTCCTTCCTCCTCTTCTCCTCTTCCTCCTGAGCTCGAGCCGAGAGCTCCATGGCCAGGCGCAGTTCTGAATCTGGGCTGGAGGTGGAAAAGGAGCTGGCAGGGCTGGAGGTGTCTCCAAAATCAACCAGCATCCCTTCCGGGATGCTCCTGGAGGAAGAGGCGTACGCAACATTAGCAGAGTCTGCTACATTTCACGCACACACGCACAAACACAAGCACAAACACAAACACACACACTGCCATCTGCATCAGAGGTTCTTAACCTTTTTGGGGTCCTGGACCCCCTGCAAATTTTAGATCGACCCTGAGGACCCCATCCACACTTCCAGAACTTCCAGAATGAAATAAATCAAACTCATGCAGCTTCTTTCCCTTTTCACAGACCAATTGCAATAACACCAGAGACCACTAGGGGCCCCCGGTTGAGAATGACTGATCTTCATGACTAGATAGCGTCAGTGGGGCAGACTGTGGAAGTAGATAGATCATATTTCTGCATGTAATGATATTAATTATTGCCACACTGCCTACCTGTCACTCTGGCTGCTGGGCATCACGTCGGTGAAGTCGCCCTCAGTGTCGTCCCAGGTCCCCTCCTACAACAACACACACACACAAGACACACACGGCTCAGCGGCCATGGAGGAAAATCCAGCAGGACAGCGTGCAGCTGCAGATTCTGACCTGTCCTGACAGTCCATGCGACTCCAGGATGCTCTGATGGATGGCGTACTGCAGAAGCTCCTCCTCATTGTTGGACATGGGCACGTGGCGGCTGCCCCCTCGGCGGCGGTAGCGGGCGGGCACCTCAAATACGGAGGGGCACACCTGGAACGGCGGGGTCGCTGTTTGGACGAGAAGATGTCGCAAGCAAAATGACGTTACCGACAATCGGGTAGACGGGATGCTCTTTCCACATTTCGGGTTGCCAACCCCTGGTCTAGCTTGACTTGAATATTACTGATGAGTACGGTGCTAAAGCGTGGAAATGAACACCTGGTGGACTAAAATGAGGCGCTTTTTATTCCTCGCGCCTCCTGACATTTGTAGAGGCAGTTCAGCTGAGTGGAGCTCAGGTGTCCTACTTGCATATCAAACAAAGCCGCTCTGTGGCGAGTCCTCTTACCAGCAGCTTCCTCGCTGTCTCCGGACGATGTCGGCGTGGCTGCCGGTGTGGTGTCCACCTGCTCCTCTGTGCTGCACTTATTGACGCTCCCGAACGTGATCCTGGCATTGAGCACGTGGAAAAGGGGAATCTCTGCGAGACAGAGAGAGAGAGGGACAGCGGTCAGGCGATGCTGTTTGTGCGCGTGTGATAGACCTATTGGGAGAGTCCTCGCACCTATCTTGACGGGGAACCCGGGAGGAAACTTGAGGGTGAAAAAGTCCCTCAGCCTTGCGAAGTGGGAGCTGGTCCGAGCCATGAGGTCGATGATGGGCGTCACCTGCTCCACCAGGGAGAGAGGATGCTCCTCGCTCATCCACAGGGTGCCCTTGAACCTGCGTCGCACAAAGGCGGGACGAGAACAAATATCGGGCATGTGACGTAAGATGGAGCCGGTGACCGACTGAGAAGACTCTGGGCCGCGAGGCCATTTCCTACTTCTGCGTCCGAATGCTGAGTTCAATGGGGCGGCCGATGTCCCTGTTCCCCAGTTCAAAATCGGGGTCGAAGTATTCCTCGGGGGTGATGGCGGTGGGGTTGGTGGCGGTGGCGAACTCCAGCGTGAGGTCCTGCAAGGTCACACACTGGCGTCAGCACGTGCAGCCTCAGGGGACACATGGATGCTCATTTCCGCGTCTTACCCCTTGGGCACTTATGTGCTGCTCCACAGTCCCCAGGAGAGACTCCAGAACGTTCCTCTCACCTAGAAGACGGGAGGTCTGATGACAATACTGCAGCGGTTTCAGCACACACGCTCAAAATAAAGCATGTGCTGATGAATCGGGGTAATAAATAGAGAATATCTGACACATACTTTTTATCCTGGCCTTCTCCTCCTCCGTCAGGTGCTCTGTCCTTGTCCTGATTACCACGTTCACATTGTTAACGTTGAAAACCTGAAAGAAAGGAGGATTTTCACCACCATCTGATATAAGCGAAAAACACAGTCATACAAACAAAGTCGTTGTACAGAAAAAAGAAACGTTTTTGAAACCTTTGCCTCGAATCCGTTCACTAACTCCGTTCTGTCTGTCCTCCAGCCCCATATCCCAGATTTGCTCCTGTCGAAAATAGATTTTGGTTCAAAATTAGATGTGAGCATTTAGCATGTCTGACACAGAAAAACCAGCACATGAGCATCCATGGAAACGCAGCTAAAGAGAAAGGTGATGCTTGTGGAGAGGCTGGATTGCAATTTTCTTTTAGACAAAGGTCTTTACAGTCATTGTGACCCTTAAATTACACGCTGGTGACTGTTGTGCACCTCAGTTAAAGAGCAGTTTTAGGAACACGGCAGCTTAAAGTGGAAACTTTGTTCTCCTCCGAGACCTTAAAAGTGTGCATGCTGTCAAATGTTGTAAAGCGTTGCGTCCCCTTGCCTCTCAAAAGCGATGTCCTTGGTGTCCAAGTAGGTGTTAACGATGGGAGTCGTCAGTCGTTTGGCAACCTCCTGCTCGGCTGGCTGCATGGACTCCAGGGTGACGTCCTCCATTTCCTGGGAAATGTTAAAGTGTTCCGTGTCCACAACCTGCTCGTCGTGATTCACCTCAATCAGCTCAGCACAGGCATCTGCAAAAACAAGTCCAGCCTTTGACTTGGAGAGCCGCAAGCATGTCAGGTATTCATTGTCAACAGGAAGACAAAAACCAGAGAGAGAAGATGGGGGCGGACAGAGAGGGGAAGACAGAGAGACGGAGGGGAGGGTGAGCGCACCGTCTCCTTTGAAGATGTAGCTGCGGCGGCCTCGGATCCAGGTCATGTTCTCAAAGCCCAGCAGGGTGGCGTCCACGCGCAGGTTGGCACCGCTTTTCCAAATGCGACAAACATCGCTTGGACAAACCCGGGACAGAAGAGGGACTGTGAAGCGACAGCAAACGATTGTCCGACCGGGGGAGACAGTGCAGCAGGACATGATGCAAATACAACACCATATGTAAATAGGAGGGGCAGATATGGAACGGGCATGCAGTTTTTCCTGCCTTACCAGTATGTGTGTGTGAGTGTGTGAGTGTGTGCATATGTGTGTGTGTGCAAGCAGTCCTGCTTACTCCAACTGGTGAACTCCCACTTCATCTCCATATAGAAATCTGGAGACTGTGGATGCAAAGATACACAATCTGAGTATCCTGTGTCCCGTTTGCCGCCACATTGGGGACAAATGCAAAACTTGCAACGACTCAAACCTCTCGGATCTTGGACAGCAGCTCGGGCACGCCTCCCAGAGCGGTGGAGGCTTTGAGGTAGTCTCTGCGCTGCAGCACCAGCTGAACCATCTCTGGGTCTCCAGTGCTGACGGCCTCCTGCAACACTGCAAACACAGGCAAATATCAGCCCTTCGCTAATTCTCTTAAGCCAGCTGCATTTGTTTATCAGAGGCTGTAACAGGCCATTAGTAAACCTCAGCCCAGATGGAAATAAGTGGTGACAGTAAAACTGTTGGACTGAGGTTAGGATGAGTGGACGTGGAGTTTTTAAAACGACATCCATTAACAGCTGCTGATGCTGCGAGGGGCTCTAAGTGATCCCTCCAAACCGCCCGCAGAACGATTCCCGGCGGCTCAGCGTGGAGGGGAACATTATCCGGAGACACTTGTTGGCCTCACCTGTCCAATTCTTGGCATTTTCCCTGGTCACTTGAGCGCCGTGTCGCAGGAGGACTCGAACCGACTCCAGGTGTCCAAGAGACACAGCCAAGTGCAGAGGGGTTCGACCTCGTGGGTCCAGAGACTCGATGTCGCTCTGAGAGGATGGAGGACAGGATGGAGGACAGGATTGTTGGGATGGGGAATATTCAGCGACAACCGGGTTGAATCGGAAACGCATTTCGCTTGGAGTACAAGCTGCTGACGCCGTCTGGCATCGCTGCTCTCTGTGAAATCTGCCAGCCGAAGAGACACCTTTTAATTCACGCCTACAGCACAGATGACAGTGTCAGACAACACCGCCGGGCACACTGAGTGTCACGTCTGGCCTCACTTGAGTCATCCACTATGGTGTATAGTAAGGAGGCAATAATATCTGATCATAAAACAGTCATTCAAGAACAGCAATAAAAAAAGATATTCCATATAAGATAGCTGCGGTGGCTTCAGGAAACCTGTTGGTTCAAGGACAACAGACCAACGACATAAACCGAAAGTATCATCACATTTGATGCGGGCTCAATTAGTAACTGTGATAACTTGCTTTAGCCAAAATCATTGCGTGGAGCCATCACATTCATACACGAATTGTGATTAATGGATGGAGTGTGGAGGTAGGACGACGGGAAACGCTCGAAAATTACCAATTTATTACAAACCTGTCAATCATTTCACGCCATCTGGCCTGCATCAACTGTACACCACCGATCTTTCTTTGGCTAGCAGACATTGATCGCCGGCGCATTATTCATCAAATATTCCGAGTTTCGCAGCGCTTACCGGAGACAGCCGTATATGTTCCTCCAGCCTCCTGTAGTCGTTGTCCCACACCGCGGAGTGCAGCGGGAAGTCCACCCTTATATCTGGGCTCATGTTAGCCGTGGACATCTTGCTCTCAGTCGGAGCCTCTCACTGTCGTGTTGACGTTAGCCAGCGCCTTGTCATTACAGCGATGTGTGACACAAGCTGCCGAGTACAAAGCCTCCCTCGCTTCCAAAGTGTAGTGGATATAGGTCGTTCCCTCGGACTTCGCAGGACAACGTCGCGATGTCCACACCGGCGTCCAACTTCGCCCAAAGCTTGAACACCTCTAAATAAAACTTTTCAACAAGGAAGTGTTCGGGCTACCATACGTTACAGCCATAGGGGGGTTCACGTCTGTAATGGACACGCTCATTATCGTCAACTTAACCCATTTGTTGGGTTCACTAGGTAAAAGAGTGTAATCTGTGTGCAATCGCGATTGTTATTTTGTCAATAAACGCTAGAAAAGGGCAGTGTACGTAAACAAATCGCTACAAGAAAACAATAGTCACTTCCAGGGTGGACCAAACCATTCAGCCCAACATGGTGGGGGTTCAAGTGTTCGGAGTAAACCAAATATCTAAAATCCATCTGTGAGCAATAATACCAGCCATTAAGATTGTGAATGAATAATTAAATATTAAAAGTTTAGTTATTCTAATTGAAGCCCTGATTTGTGTGTGGAGAAGAATAAATCCAGTAGAAACCAGGACTCGCTTCGTACAATTTACTGAACTTAATGCGTGAAAGGATATTGCGTTTAAAAAGACTGGCAGAGAATCTCGCAGACCTGACCTGAAACACTGAACACAAAAATCTATCACTTTGGCACATACAGTAATTAACAACCCAAATTTATAAGCATCACCTATGTGAACCGGAGATGACGGTAATATAAAGGTGCTAAGTTGTAATACCGCTGATCGGCCACCAGGGACCTACACAAACATAAACAGAGAGCGCACCAGCATGGTGGATCCTCAACAGATTGTGCACGTAACTTTTGATGATACAATATATTCACTGCTATCATAAAATTTCAGTTATCGACGAACACGGGTGTCTTCGTGATGTCCGACACCTACTACGGTTCACCCCTGACGTCAGTCACCCCACTCGGATCGGCTCGTCCAGGCTTGGCTCTGGCCGCGGCCACGGCAAGGTTGGCTGAGGCGGGGCACCGGCGCGGCCCGGTGGCTTGTGACGTTCACGGCGGTGTTTATACTTTTCGCTCCGAAAATAGTAGTATTATATCCAAATGTTGCAGCACATATTGGTGGTTGTGATTTGGTTTCATTGTGGCTTCATCTGACCCTGAATCATCGGATGTCAAATTAAATCAGTGAATAATGAGACCGACTGATTTTTTATTTATCCATTGTCGCGAAGTTGAGTTTCGATTACACCCGCATAGTTTTCTATTGTGAATCTGCTATTGATAAGGATGAATTGTTGAGACAAGTGTATTACTGTGGGCTGATGAGTACTACGCCGCCGTGTCACCGATGAAAATAAATCTAACTCACCCCGTTTCACCTAGTAGTGAGTGATACGAGGGCTTTTATGCCCCGGATTTGGCCTTATAGACGAAGCATCGCGACAGCCCTCACTTTCATCTCACCTATTATTTCATTTGTCTGTATGTCACCATTTGCATTTCCTCTAAACCAGTACTATTGATATTGATAACATGAACTTAATTTTCTGACTCGTGTCAACATATGATTACTTATTTGTTAGACCTCTTATCTCACTCATGCGTCCGCGCTTAACATTAATTTCATTCATTCGCTTTTTCATTCATTCGCTTATTGTGTTTCACAAAAAAAAGAATTAATGGTAGTGGGAGATTTCATGCAAATCATGATATAATGATGTCATGTTTCCAAGCATTCATACACATTCATGATGGCATAATGCATGATGACACTACTGTCCATGACACTGCGTTTCAATAAAAAGATAATTGATGACAGACAAGCATTAAATGAAATATAAGTGAACATTGTCTGAATGAAAAACTCAAATTGTTGCTTTATATGAAATACAGTATTTGCAACTTATCATCACGGAGAAACTTAATAAGATCTGCACAGAGGGTTGGATGAAATATGGTTCTTTGAGGGTTGGCAGAGAAAACTGATTTGGCATGCAAACCTGGAGTACATCTTTGTTACCAGAGTGGACATGTTCCAGTAGCATCTCCAATGCCCACACTCACAAAGATGTAGAGCCTCCTCTGACCTTTGTACTGCAACTTCAAAATAATTGATTTCATGTTACTCATCACAGTCAATAACCTTTACTTTTTTGGAGGTAACAAATTTTCATATATTTTTTAATTAAGTCATCTTATCAATTTTTCCAGTCAGCAGTAAGGTCATCTTATTAATTTCAATATGAGGTGACTAACCTAACAGATGGGGAAATGTAATTTTTTTTTAAAAACTGAAAAAAAAATTCGACGATATATCGAATATGCCTCCTTGCTCTGACAGACAAAACACAGGGCGTCACTGTACCCACCAGCGCTCCTGGTATCCGGCTGGCGTGTGGCATAGCGGAGCGTGGCGGGGCGAATGAGTGTGAGAGTAAGCAAGAGGGAGGGTGAGCGAGAGTGAGTAAGCGAGGGAGTGAGTAAGCTAGTATACGATACTGCATATTTTGGTATCGATCTAATACCAGGTAAATGCTGCCCAGTATCGCTGATACCGATACAAATAATTTTCAATAAAATATGTGGATGCATCGTGGCCATACTAAATCTCAATTAATTTTCATGGCCGTTTTTGTAATGTTTCCCTTTTTCAAATTGAATGGTTACAACCCCGAGGAAATTTAGGACAAAGCTTATTATCAAATAGAAAATGCTTTATTACCATTTTATTTTCAAAAAAATCTTAAATAAAAAGTGCCATAGTCATTTAATCTACACATGTCAATGGAATAAATGCACCTTGGACGACTACGTTCTACGATGCAGCTACACTTTTGTGGACGGGAACCCTCAGTTGAGGATCCTTTTCAATGGAAATCTGCATCCTAACCGCAAGGCCACTTCATCAGGGCATGACAGGCAATTTCAAAAGTTGGTCTCAATTGCGTGGTGCAATATGTATAAATAATGTTGATATATATATATATATATA